>CM050407.1:16152772-16262064 GCA_027580255.1 Therioaphis trifolii
TAACTCGACGTGGAAAATGTATCGAACAACAGAATATTCATATGATATTATAACTACTAGTGTTATAGTAGTGTGTTCAATATTGAGTGTAAATAAAGAATGAATGTAACAAACTTTTTTTCTTGATACTAAAAGCATATTGTTTAAAATAAGATTTTAGAAAATAATAGGCAATAAAAAATATTAATCAACTAAAAAATGTGAAAGTTATCCAGAAAACAAAATATAGTAGACTTTTTATGTCTAGAGTCTAGACAGTGGCGTAGCTGAAGAGGGGCCATGCGTACATGGTCCCCCCTCGGCATTTTAATTGGTGATGTTTTAATTACGGTTATATCCTGTATATAGGTAATAAAATAATACAGTTATACAAGTAATATTTATTACGTATTTCGTATATAAAATTTTTATCAACGTTACGAAAAAGTATAGGTATTGATAATGATATCGGCCATTCTCGTCTAAATTAACATACCACGATTGTAGTAACACACTGAGATCACACGCTGTAGCATAATGCTTTGTTTTAGATTAAAAACTTGGTTAAAAGCAAAGATAGGTAAGGAACGACTAACTGGTTTGGCTCTATTAAACATTCGTAGAGATATTGAAGTGGACGTTGAATAGATACATTTTCAAGAGTAAAAAATAGATCTATGTATATTACTATGAAAATTGTTGTAGATATTTTTTTTCTGAGTTTTTGTACAATTTATATATTTATATAGGTTGGCAATAATAAATGGAAAATTTTGAACTCCTCACAATATTTTGTGGTGTATTACAATTTTTAAATAGCCCTCCCCCACCTTGATTGAGCTCCAGCTACGCTACTGAGTCCAAACTGTATTCATTAAATATTATTAATAATTAATAATTATAGTCCATTATTGACTTTTGTTTGTCGACTCTAGCATGTTTTCAACAAAGAGTTAACCGATTTAGACGCCGTCACAATTTTAGTTTTTTATATACATATATACATATATATAATCCATTTGTACAGAAAATAGGTATTTATAATATTTGTATAATTTAAATAGAACCTTACTTGTCATCGAAATAGAATCCTCCACAATGCGACATCCGAATAATTTCAGTATCCGTTGTCAGAGTGCCGCTATCTAACGCACATCCTCTCACCGTAACGTGTTGTCCAGTAGATTCTGAAACATTTTCATTTTGTTTCTTCACTACTAAAGCATCATTGAGTAAAAAAAAAAAAAGAAAATTCTAGGTAGTAAAACTAAAACTCACGATAGTAACCAGTGAGCTTAATGCATGCCGTAGCCGGAAACAAACCGTTTCGGCCTTTCCGTCCACCCATACAAGGCGACTCTAAAAGTCCTGAGCTAAAATTATTATGGAATGGATCGTCGCACGCACGGTTCTGCCATTCTAGTGAAACACACTTGAAACAGTCGATGCCGGCATCTGAAACAAAGTGTGACGTTGATCAAAGTTGATCGTTAACAATCGTTATCCTTTGTCGTATTAAACGTATGTTTTCAGTCTCGGAATAAATTCAAAGACAGTTTTATTTTATTCGTTTCGAAACGCTCGATAAAATCGAGATTAATTTTAATACTGTTAAACAACAGGGTTTGATGAAAACTTAACAGCCCGCAATTATCACCAAGCGTAAAAAATATATATATATATATATATAATTCCACATTCGAAAAAAACGTTTGTGTGTGTAATCGTATTATATATAATAGGATATAGTGTGTGTTGGATGTTATAACACATGAATCATATAACCCGGGTATGCAATTTTATTATTTTAATATGATTTCCGAAATGTTATTATTATATTTTTCTGCGTAGGTACGAGTACCATAGAACTTTTGGTTAAATATTTTTCAAACAAACATGATTTATCGTGCGGAGGTATGGGATAATATGTTAATTATTATGAAAATATTGCTTTTATAGTCGAAAAAAATATATTTCATTTCGTACATCAATATGCATGATATCAAAGATATAACACTAATGCAACACACTATATGTACTTTTTATTTTTTTGTGAAAATGTTTTAATAAAATTGAATTTAAAAACTGTTATATTTTTTTCAATTCAACTTGAATCAATCATAATTTTATACATTACAACCATCGAATTATCAACACGCGTGTATACATATATAATATTATATAACCGTCAAGATACATCCCATAGTATCAAACTGAAGTAAAACTTTTAAAATGATTAACGTTATTTACACACTGTAGATACCTATAAACCTTTGATGTATTCATAACCTAATCGTGAAAAAAATACTTTTTTTTTTTTTAGACTTGTATATATTTAATTATGAAATAAACTCATCTTCAAACTATTTTTGCCGAAAGCAACAACTATGAACTCCGACAAAGATAAACACTGTACGTTATAAACAATTTACAAATAAAAAACCAAACAAAAAAAAAGCAAAACAAAAACAAAAGAAATTAAACGTAAGAACGTCATCTTATGGCGTAATGTTTACCTACTTTTTTTTGTCTCGGATACTTTTAGAAAACTTGAAATTTTTAAGTTTTAACCACGTCTGTGTGAACTGTTTAAAACAGTATTGTACCTACCTATATTTCGTAATCATAATACAATTAAACCGTGCGATTTGCTTTGAATTTTAAAACGTTATGAAAACTGCAGTGGTCGAGTCCAAATTTTTTAATTCAAGATTCGAGAGCTCGAGAAAATTAATTTTAATTCGTCCGATGAAATTTTACCCCCTGAAGACACATCCATAATAATACAATTAAATAATAAGAATATTATTATTACTCTCCGGTGTACAATACGATACGTACAGGTACGCGCGTCCGAAAACCGAAAGTTTTCTCGCCGATCACAAACAATCCCGTTGCGTAACTTTATTCTCCTGTCCGAGAGGGCTGGCACTTATAAATATATTATTGACTTTTAAGTAGATTAAACCCTTATACGCCGCGCGTGCGTGCGTGCGTGCGTGCGTGAACCGTAACGTAAAGCGTAGTGATATTATACGGACGTCCGATAATATATATATTGTGTTTTGACGTCTGAACACCGCCGCCGCGACGGCGCGGCGTTTGTATACGTCGACGTTTCGTTTTAAATAAAACGGTTGCTGAGCCCGTCGTCCTCCGTGTGTATACACACGTTACATACACGTGTACGTGACTTCAAACACGACCCGGGCCGGACTGCGTCAAAAATGTCTACCGGAAAAATAAAAACAAATCGGCGCACTTAGGTATACCTTTAAAAAAAAACCTAAAAAAACCATATATTTTCATTTAAAACGACTGTATATTATTTTGAGAATTTGAATCCTTAATGTTATTATTTTTTTATTATTGAACATTGGTTATTACAAAAAAATGTTATCATTTTTATTTAAAATATACATATGTTTAGACTCGAAAATATACATTGATACACATTAAGCAATTCGTTAAGGTTTGAGCTCTTTTGCGAAATTGTGTCGATTATGATTTCATAATCCAATGCCATCAAAATTTCATATTCAGCTGACATAAGCATAAATGATTCCAAATGATCTTGACTGAATGTGAATTTCTTATTCTGTTGAGAATATATCTCAATTTCGAAAACGTTCTTTCACAAGCTACTTGTGTTGACGACACAGTGATAGAATAAATTTGTATGCAAAACTATATAGTTATTTTTTACGTATTATATTTCAAGAGCACACTACATGGTTTTGAATGCCGAAGGCATTCTATTCAAAGATATTTTTTTTTGAGGAATTCCCTTAATATTTTGTCGTGCACCCAAGTCCGACAGTCACGATCCGCCACTGGACAGCTTTCTAACACAATCGCATTAGATAATGCGTCTATATCTGTCGATAGAATGGGCATTAACCGATAAACCTAAAAAAAAAACGACCCACCGGGAAACTCCCGATATCCCGCCTGCCCAATCCCACCCCGAACACGATCGGACATAAATGTTTATTTACGAGTTAATTACCACGGTCTCTCGGCACCGCGTTCTTGTGTCGAATAAACGGGCGTCAAAAAAAAATTATAATAACAATAAAAATACATACGAATCAACAAACATCGTGTGTTCGGTGTATGGATTCCGCACACGCGTCGGAATGTCATCCGTTGGGTTGAATAAATATCGTCGTCGGGACGCAATTCGCATGAAAATCCCCTCCCCCCCCTCCAGGCGAGATGTTGAACGAATAAAAAAGTTTTCACGAAACGCGCGTAGTAGTTATTCATTTCTCGTAATTTAATTATTTACTCTCGAACTTTGTGCGCTTTTTCCGAATATTCTCGCTGAACGTTCGACAGACAATAAATTATTATTTTATAATTTATTATTATTATTATTATTATTTAACGCAGACTAATGTCGGTCGAGTCGTACGACTCGAACGCAATTAAAAACCGTGAAATTCGCGTTTTATGTTCCAAAAGCGTCAGTAAAAAAATAAAAAATAAAAATAAAAATCATTCATCAACGGCTCATATTTTATTGTTATCCGTTACACACAGCTCAATATCATAATTCATAAAACGTTATGGATACTGAAGATATTTTTCAGTATTGGATTACTCATTGTTAAATTATTACAAATTAACGGCGGTCGTCGGACGAAAGGGCGGGCGCACTGTATTACGCTGTCAAATTTACGGAGATAAACGATCGACGGTATGAGAACGTACGTAGTAGAACGACTCGCGCTGCCGCGGCTGAAAACGTTCTTTCGGCGCGTCACGATTACATTACAATACACGATTATCGGTCCTGACCGATCGGGGGGATCGTTCGGTTAAACGAGCGCGCGCCCAACACTGTCGCGAAACGATGCCGCCCCGCGAATTTCCAAATAGAGTCTTCCACTGTTGTCTCTAAACTCGTCCCGCTCGTTTCACATCGACCTCGGAATAAAACGCGGTTTCGCGAATCCTCTCGGGTCCGTTAACCCTCGGCGGGGTAAAGTTTTGGCACCGATGACGGATCGCGTGCTGGCAGTAGCGCAACCGACGGGGAATCCAGCGTTCGTGTTTCGTCGGGAAAACAAGTATGTAATTAATCCTAGACGCGAGACCGGGCCGACGGAAATAATAATTTATGTGCGCACGATCGTCGCATTGTTGTCCGGGGGAAACGCGGTCGCGGAGCGCTCGAAATCCAACACCATTACACATGTATTACTATGTCGAGAGAGTAAGTTTACGAAAGTCTATATTGGTTTCGGATCGGAATTATTTCGGGTTTTCGAGTACGAGCGACGTATATATTATATATACACAGACACACACGCGACCGGAAGAGAAGAGAAAAACAAAACAAAATACGCGCGCCGTGACTCGGAAGAGCAGAGTCGTCAGACAGTTTAACACGTACGCGTGTCTATCCACAACACCGACCGCCGAGGTAGTACGACGTTCACACTTTTTCCGGGTAAAATAATCCGTACCTACGGCCGGCAACGGTGCGTTTCGCGCTTTTAGAGCGGGTGTCGTGCAAAAAGATTAATGATGTCACGTAAAAACCACGTCGCCTACCGTCGAATACACACGGTGAAGCGGCGGGGAAATCGACTAATTGACGTATCGCGCTCGTTAATACGCACGGTCTACTCGAGGAGCTGTTAGGTGAGGTTTTGCACGACAGACGGCGATAATAATTAATACGACCGCCACCGTGAACCGGCATATCGAATCGATTGCTGCGACGACAATACACAAAAACTAACGGCCGATTGAAGACTGCAGCCGTGATGATGGTTATCGGGGCCTAAAATATCGAAAAATACCGTACGGAAAATGCGTATTCGTGATCCAAAAACATTCCGGAAAATACCCTGGTGAAAATGTATTTGTTTTGACGTTTTCTAACAAATTAATTCTTATTAAATGATTTATTTTTTTTTATATTTTTTTTTATTTCAACGAACAAAAATCATGTTATACTGATGCGATATAAAAATTATAATGTATTAGAATTGATCGAAAAAACGCGCGTCGTCGATGTGTTTGCATGACTAATACCGGTTAGTGTAGTGAAAATTTAAACGTGAACCTTGTTTTGATTCAGACCAGATGGCCTGGTGTTATGAAAGTACGAAATCAAAAGAAAATGAACGTACTCGAAACGTCAAAAAAAAAAACGGTCTTAAAAGTAAAAAATCGCTCGGAAACTGTCGTGTCGAGCGAACGCGTTTAGTTCCACTGCCCTGTAATGACGATTCGGTGAAGTAGCCAGGATTATGGGACGGGTGCGAGGGGGAGGGGGAAAGAAGTATAAATCAGACTGTGAGTTTTCGTTGAGTTTGTCGCTCAACGTTCTCACTCTAATTGATCCATTCAAAATCCGGGGTTCAGTGGTGGTGTATAATATAGAAAAAAAAGTGTGATAGTACTCGTAAAATTAGTAACACATTCATTAGTTAATTAAAACGTATGGGGGAAAAAAGCGACGAAGGTTAGGGTTGGGGGTGAAAAACACCCAAACCTCCCCGACAACCCCTTTGACGACGACGACATGACGACTACTGTTAATGTGAAACCTCTGAATACCGGACGTTCTATCGGCCCCCAAAAATGTAGAAAAATAGAGTGCAAAGCTTCGTCGCTCGGTGTTTTAAAATTTTAAATAAAAGAGTAGATATATTTTAGTTAATTAGTTGATAAATTGTGTTTTGAAAACAGTTTTCGAAAAAAAAAAATTCATTGATAAAATTACTGTTTTCATTTTGAAAAATTACGATGGTGTGAACATTTTCGATTGACCGTCTCCGTTTGTAAATCATTAATCAGTAAATTCTAACGTTACGATTCACCAAAAAGTTGTCGAATACGCGTATACGCTAAAGGTTTGTACGAACGCTTTTTCGCCAACTATAGTTTTATTTATTTCTTTATTATTATTTTTTTTTTTTTTTTTGGTAAATCTGACGCGTCGGGAAAACCAGGTCCCTGTCGTCGTCGCGCGCGAGTGGAGTTGGAAAGCTTACTGGCGTCGGCTATGCAGGACAGGGTGCAGATGACGAGGGCGGCGACGAATGACGTGATGCCGTTTGCCGAGAGCATTTCATAGTAGTTATTTATCCGTGGTCGTCGGCGGCGGCCGCGAACTGTACGACGGGCGAGACACGGTCCGCGGCCGGCGTGCGGCCACTGCGGGCGCGACAGAAACAAGAGACGGCGACGTTCGATACGCGACTGAGAGCCAAAACGCGGCGGCGGCGACGGCACTGAAACGACGGCGGCGGCGGCGACGGCGGAACTAAAGCGGCGGCGGCGGAGGTTGTCGCGCGCAAAGGCACACTGTTTCACTACGACTGGCGGCGCGGCGGCGATTTCGGCGTGCCGCACGCACCACGCGGCCGCGACAGCGCACGAGACCGCTGCCGTCGCCACCACGACACGGTGGGCCCGAGTATAATACATACCGTGTTGTTATGTCATACGAGTCCGGGGCCGTATGCCAAAAAAAAAAAAAAAACGGGAAAAGTGCGGTTTTTTTCCCCTCTTACTTTATGATATTTATTTATTTATTTATATTATACGGGCAAGGCCCTTTGGTACGGTTTACGAGATACAAGTTCGATATGAATTATACAAATCGTGGAATAGAAAAACGTTAGTGAGATAATATAAATGAGATAATAAAAAGAACAAAAACTAATTTCGTAATTGATCAAAAGGAGAAGGGTGGCTCCGTATTGGCGTTAGACTTCATACGTGTAATTGGCTCATTTAGTAGGTTAGTTGGTAGTACATTTCGGGACAAGGAAAGGTATAGAGTCGGCAGGGGCCGGCAACCTTTTTTGACGGAAGAGCCAAAAGTTACGCAATACACAAAATTTTCCAGATTTTAAAGAGCCATTAAAAATTTTCGTAATTTTTAAATACAATTTAATTTTTGATTTTTAATAGACATAATAATAGTAAAATTAATTTATAGTAATATAACAAATTTATAATAAAAAAAAAAAAACATGTTTTAATAATTTGGACGGCGCGGCGTATGACTAATTAGTTGTAGATAGCATCGCGATTATCGGTTTTAACGACATGTACTATAGTCTATAACAGGGGTCGGCAACCTTTTCAACCACGCGGGCCATATTTTTATTTTTTTTTTCATCAAGGGCCACATTAAAAAAACAATTACATATTATGATATAATACTTATAATTGTATTGCTGTTATATTTGACTATTTTACATAGAAATATTAGAGTAAAAAAACACAAATGTTATTGGAAAAAATTGCATAGAAAAATTTAATTGAATAAAAAATTGTAAAGTTGTAAATTAATGCGATTTCTGTGCCTGCAGTTTATTAGTTAAATTTTCGATATCAGCTTGCAGACTTGTTATTGAGACTCGTAATACAGCTCGTAAATGACATCACTAAGGCGCGAAGAGTGCTTATTTTTCTGTACTTCACAATGGAAAATGTCTGCTCACATATATATATGTACTTGCAAACGCCGCTATAAGTTTTTGTGCGAATTGGCTGATTCCAGGGAAGGTAGATACAAAATAATAAAATAAAATTAATATATTTGATAGCATATTAATAAAATATTTTTTTTTATTAATAAAATAATAATTAAAATATATAAATATTATTAATATTTGGACTCTCATATGAACTAATTAGTTGTAGATAGCATCGCGATTATCGGTTTTAACGACATGTACTATAGTCTATAACAAACATTTTACAACGATAGACTGTGCTCCATGCGGGCAATATCAAATTATTTTATAGATGTAGAATATTGTTTTTGAACATAAAATATTAATTTTTGTGTGTAGCGAGAGAGCCGCAACTTTAGACCGAAAGAGCCACACATGGCTCGCGCGCCGCCGGTTGCCGACCACTAGCTGGTGTAGAGGAACGGGTGGAACGTTGTGGAACCTAAAAATTTAAATAGGACAGTAGGGTTGGAGAATCAACTCTACCAAGTTGATAGTCCTTTTAAGAAAATATATTTTCCTATTGATCGCCTCCGATCTGATAATGAGGCTAAACCTAGTTGTGTGGTAACAGGGGTGTAGTCATGCGGTGTGTAATTAATGTTTAAAGAGTAACTGTTGAATCTTAGGAATCTATGCCGTACTCTTTCAAACAGATCACTCAACAGATTGAAAAAATCTTACCGACAATTAGATTAAAAGTGGTAAAATATATAAACTGTATATTTTTACACAGATACTTTATTCAGAATCACTTCACCGAAAACAATGTATAATTTCTTGAAAATTAAATTCACCCATTTTCATTATCTGGTCCGAGGAGAAAGGGTACCCATGGTGCGAAGTAATGGACTTTTTTTTATTCATTAAAAAATATTTAATTATAAACTGTAATATTATAAAAACAAAAAGTAAATTTGGCATCTCATTTATTATTTAATTATTATTATTATTATTTATTTTTTTTTACAAGACTGGAGACGTAATTGAAAGTAGTGTTAACACTACTTCAAAGACCTTAAGTTAAAAAAGAAATGTTCGTTCAAGTGGAGTATACGTGTTCACAACTTATACATATACGTATTTTATTATAGGCGTGGCCAGACTTTTGGTTCGGGTGTTACTGAAAGAATATTTTTGCTTACTTACCCTTCTTTTACTGATGATCCTTTCAAAGATCGGGAAAAAAAGGTCGTACAAGTCTTTTGCGTGGACCGTGCTGAAATACTCCAATTCTAATTTGAAAATACCACTGAAGCTCAGTTTACATAAATACAATAAAAGGATTCTATACATTATAGATATTAATATCTACATTATGCGTGTAATAATACAATATATTATAATATAACGGGATAAAATGTATTAAATGAAACAAGGTATTAAGACAAATAGAAACTATTACAACACTAGACACGTCTACCATGAGGAGCCATAGTTTTGAATTCGTCGATCATATATCATCATAGCCAATTTTCAATAGCCATTCTTGTTCAACAAACATGATTGATAAAAGTTCTTATTTAAAAAAAAAATGATAACCAAAAAAATAATCCAGGTGCACTAAAGCATACTCAGTAACGCCCGTAAACACGACTATGTATTTGAGATATTTTAAGGTCACCTTACAATAAAAACAAGCGTTATTTAACACATTTTATTGTTTTTTTAGATTCTGAGTGAAGCGAAGGATGGTTTTACAATGATGTTTATTTTTTTATTTTTTTTTTCTGTAAACACTTTTTCGTATAGAAATCCTTGTCCAAAAGTTTCGTCCAGCAACTTTTTAGATTCGAAATTGAACTGAGATGGTACTTTAGAAAGGCCATTTTTCCAAAATCTCCATAGTTTTTCCAGTAATCAAGAATAACGATCGAAAAACTGAGTAAAAACGGTAAAATGATAATATATGAGTAGATAATAATATAATTCATATACTGAGGTCTGAGGTAATAATCGACTTATAATCAATACACAACATTAAAATCACCTATAAACCTCGGATCGTCATCTCGATTAAAGGTATTATAATATATTCATATTCATACATTTTAGATTCTGAATGAAACGAAGGATCTTATGGTTTTACAATGATGTTTAATTATATAAATTGACAAAAAATTTTTTTTTAATTTTACATTATTACATATGTATTTAAAAGGTACAAAAAATCAAAATGTTAAGGATTACCTATATGCTATATGAAAATTACAACTTATAATAAATTAAGTACTTACATAAATAATATTGTATTCATGGTTATTATAATTTATATGAATATATACAAATTATAATTTATTATTTAATACTGGTGTTGTATCTTTCATAATATTTTATATTTATAAATTTATAAACAATCTATGCGTATTAATTTACATTCATTTTTTTTTACTTTTACTTATCATAATATTTTTTCATTAAGTAGATATTTAGGCTTAGTTTAAATCTATTTGAATTAGGTAACATAGTTTTCTAAGTTGTTATATAATAACATTTATTAAACTTATCTGTTAAAATAAAAATTATAAAACTATACCTAATTTTAGGTATTTTGGCTCGTATCACCACATTTTAACATTAGTTCGTTGATGAAAAAAATTGTATTGAATATTTTTTGTTTGAAGTAATTACCCAAATTACCGGGTATTTATTTTAAATATCGGGTAAATAACTAGGAAATTTACCAAAAATATATTTACCGGGTATTTGCCCATCATTAGATGTGGTCGATCGGTCGATTTTCGACAAATGTTATTTCTGAAACCTCCGTTGAAAAGTCGTCGCGTTTGCATCAGAACAGATACTAAAAGTGTGTCATAATATTATAATGTTATACGCGCGTACGAAATCGAATTCGTGAAAATCGAGCATGGCGTAAATTGTGCTGATCCGTTCGACTTTTCGATCATTTTTACGTGCGCTCTGACTTTCCTCTTAAAATTCCCACTAAGTGCGGATATATCGTGGGGAAGAACGATACTTTCAAACCTTTAAAACCAAAGACCTGAAATATGTATACAGTATTAAATTATGTCGTGTATTCTCTTTAAGTAGTGAAGTTGCCTATTCGATGCGCCGTCTTATAATTTCACCCTACGACCTAAAAAATATGTTTCGTAATTTACATTTGAATATTGCTTCTCAGATTCACAACGTAACTGGTTGTTGTGTTTGACTTTTGGTGTATTGTTTATTATTTATACGTTTAATTTTAGATTCTGAGTGAAGCGAAGGATCTTATGGTTTTACAATGATGTTTATTTTATTTATTTTTTTTTTTATTTTTTTTTATTATTTTTTTTTCTGTAAACACTTTTTCGTATAGAAATCCTTGTCCAAAATTTTCGTCCAGCAACTTTTTAGATTCGAAATTGAACTGAGATGGTACTTTAAAAAGGTCATTTTTCCAAAATCTCCATAGTTTTTCCATTAATTAAGAATAACGATCGAAAAACTGAGTAAAAACGGTAAAATCAGGAAAAATCCACCGTAAACGAGATTTCCACTGTTCAGATTTTAGGTATTTAATCATAAATCGAAAAGTATTGAAGCTAGAAACTTGAAAATTTTATCCAATATCAAATACATACTTTTTTATATTGGACAACATTTTCAGAACAATTATAGCACTTTTGACTTAAATATAGAACTTTTAATTTACCAAATTGTTTGAAAGTTTTTATGTAATATAATTTTAAATATTTGACAAAAAGTTCTGAAAATTTAATATGACTTTACTCATACCTACCTAATCATCCTAACAAAAATTCAAAAATCGTGACTCAGAATTTTTTTTTATACACACTTCTGATCACAATAAAACTTGGAACATAGATATAAAAACATTTTTCGAATCTTTTGGTGACAGAAAATGTCTAATGAGTTATAATTGTTATAACATAACAATTGAAGTTTAAATGAGTTATATCTAATTGAATATTTATGAGGGTTTAATTACAAAAAAACTCACCAAAAATTATACAAATAACCGTAAAATACGTAAACAGTATTTAAATAATAATATACTCGTATTATATTACACTGAAGCTTTGCTCAGAATCGTTTTATACTAAAGAAATGAGTCATCATTTCTTTAAAACTTAATTCATTCATCACCAATATCTTGTCCGAGGACCGAAGGGACGAAGGACGAACTTGTACCACCATCATCTCACTTACCAGCTTTTTTTTTTTTTTTTTTTGTATCAAACATACGTTTTTTTCCATTGACCAGTTTTATACACGCCACACCCTGGTCGTACGGTATAATAACACCCGAATTAAGAAAATTCCATGACAAATTTTCTTTTCCCTCGTTATTAATTGAAATGTTTATATTCCGTATAAATTATAAAATTTTAATTTGTTTAATTCGATAAAACTTTCGAAAACCAAGTACTTCCAACGTTCTGCATTAAACCTAAGAGTTGTGAATTTTATTCTCTCAAAACTTTTACCGAGTGTGTTTAGTACATGAATGTTGTCAACGTATACCTTGTGATAAATTCACGTTCCCAGACAATTTTACCGTTTTAACTCGATTTTTCCATTAAGTCGGAAAAACTATTTAGAACGAAGAAAAATTACCACTTTTAAATACCTTCGAGATATGAAAATTCGTTGAAAGCGGCCACACGTAACTTTCGAACGAATTTTATTGTTAGAAAAATTGATTCCAGAAAAAATAAAATAATCATTGTAAAATCATTAGATCACTCAGTTTGCTCGGAATCTAAAATATGATATAATACATCATCGATGTATCAATGGACCACAGCTATGCTGCAAACCATAATATTCACCCGGGTGTATTATTGTAGTCATATACGCGAGTACCTGCGTATAATTGTTCAATTACCGAACCATGGTTAATACTGATCGAACAATCCACGTCGTATGGCAAATATTAATTTCACAAATTCTTAGATTGATTTTAGACGACTGTTAACTCAATTGAATATAATAAAAATCAAAAGTTCAAAAAATAAAATAATAACAAAAAGTCCACCTAGACGCCTGTTTGGGGTCACCGAGCACCGCACTTGTCGCACACGAACACCGTGACTCCGCCGCCGCCGCAGCCGCAGCGTATGTCGTTTACCCACATACCGCCCCCCCACTAGCTTCCGGCTGACCATCGTCCGAGTCGTCGGTCAGTCCCTCCTCGGCTGCTCCTCCGACGGCCTTTGGCGCACGCCGGTGAAATATAGCGAAACGTAAACACGTCGCTATACTTAATATTACTATTACTATTACTATTACTATTATTATTATAGCCGGTGAAATATTGCGACGCCGTTGGTACGGGGACTTTTTCGAAAATTATTGACGCTCACGGTTTTCATACTTTCTCCACTCATAGCGCAGCGTCGAGTCGTTGAAAATAATAACGATCGACTTTTGAGGTGATCACCGATATTGTCGACGTCGACTTAGTGAAATTCGATTTTCGACGGAATTTACCCGCACGACTATAATGGCAATAACTCTTGCAAATTATGCGAGCTTTCGTTTAATACCGATTTCGAACTTCCGAGTCAAAATGCGTGGACTAAAAATGAAATTGATCAAACTCTGTTTTTTTTCAGGTAAAACTCTGGATTTGCAATAACTCGCGTGAAATGTTTGAAAGTGTACATTTTTAAAAAAAAATCAGAATATGGGATGGCCGACTCCACAAACGTATAGTCACCGACTTTTTTAATATTTTACTTTTGTAACTTTTTTTGGTTTTAACTTTGAACTGTAATTAAAAAGCGCATAACTTAAATATTCAATACGTTAAAGTGATCAATTCATTCTAGGAGGTTTCGAGAGGTCTTCAAGGTATGCAAATATTATGTTCATAAAATCATCTATTATTTATTATTAAACAGAATACATATTTATATAATTATAACGGACTCAAAGATTGTATTCACAACTACTGTACCGTTCAGTCTTTTCGGTCTTTGTGTATTATAATCTAAAATGGTTTGGTCCGGTCCGGTCCGCCTTCAATAATTTTAGTTCGACATAACTTTTAATGGGAGAATCGCGGTCTAGTCAGGTTTATTTTAACGCGTTATACAATATATGATATGTATAATAATTATAGCTCGGTCTTATTCTTGTATATATTTTTTTAAATCGGTACAGTTTTTGTCATTTATAGTGCAATAAAAATGAAACGGTCCGGTCCGGTCTAAAAAAAAACGGACCGTGCAGAACACTAGCAACTACATATTTGTTAAATTCATATTTATCGATGAAATCGCGAGGTTGTTGAAAGTTTGGATATCGTAGACTTTATTGGTGGTTTAGACTATTTCCATTCATCATATTAGGTAAATCTTCATCACATTATATTATTCGGAAGGGCAGCCAATAAAACATAGCAATTTTACATAAATTCTCACCCGTATTCGTAATTTTTAATATTGAATTGTTAATATTCCATGTTATAATTCATTATTATAAACAAATAAAAATTATTTTATATTTCAATGTAACTTTTTCATAAATTTAAACTATCATTCATTTTATCAGCTACACATATTATTCTGTTGTTTTAATATTTTACCAGCTCTATTCCTTAAACATTAAAACGCAATATACCTACTTATAGGTCTACCTAGGTACAGGACTATATTGGACCCCACGAATACGAATATCCATTGCGACAATTCCTGACATAAATTAAGATAATAGGAAATTGTTTTTTTTTCTTTTTTTTTTTAATTAAGACTTTTGGGATCAATGGTAACAGATGATTATTCATCTTTTCATAAACATAAATATTTTTGCAAAACAAATTTGCAGAATAACTTTTTATTTGAAAAATTTCGAATAATTTGAAGATAGTCATTTTATAGTTTATTTTTCTGAAAATGTATAGGGTTTAAGTTTTTATTTTCATTTGCTTAAAAGGTCACTTATAGTTTTTTTTTTGGTTTGACAGTAAAACAAATTACCTATTAAACATCACGAAGGAGATGAAAATTAAAAATCGAGCGGTCGAATGTTTCAAGCAAATAAATTCGATAAAACGGCGATAAAAATCTTCAAACGGTGCAATGAAAATAAAATAAATAATGATTTCTTATTTGTTATTTTCTCTTTTTACCGAAACATTTATGTACTAACCGGCACGAAAAAAACAAAATTAAAAACGATACGCTTTGCGTCGTGTGAGTTAAAAAAAAAAAAAAAAAAAATTGTTAAAATATAATTTATTCGCCTCTATCAGCACGAGAAACGTCACAAAAGGGCAAACCTCGTGGGGATTTTTTTTTTTTTTTTGCTATGTACGCGTTCTACTAGCTATTTATTCCACCGGTGACGTTTTGACGGCGATCCGTACGCGGGCACGTTAAGCGCGTAACGCGTATATTATAATATTACTCGCGAACGCGCGGCGCGCGGGCCGGACCACTCCGGGGGAGACACGGTTAATGAGTAAAACTCGAACACTTCAGTCGTCTCCTTTTTCCGCGAATCGTCCCGATTTTATGAATAATATACGCGCCCGCTACGGGTTTTAATACGTCGAATGTACGTACGTACGTATGTACGCGCATATCCGTCGACGATCACGTCTAGTCGTCCCGGGCACGCTCGTAGTATTATCAGCATACATATTTTATCATTACCATAGCTGTGCATCCACTGCACACACACACACACACACACACACACATACACACACGAGTGTGAATATTTATACATTTTATTTTTCATTCTTTTTACTCGCCGACACTGTTGTCGTATATCGTTTTTCTTTTGTACGCTCATATATATATATATATTTTTTTTTCCCCCTTTGTCGCTGCCGTCCGCGCGCATAAGAGGCAGGTGTATTTACGTATACGTACGTTCGGTGAGATTCCCGAGAGGACGCGGTACCGGAGGAAAAACGACTCTGTCCATTCCTCGGAGGTGATCGTTATTGCGGCACTTGTGAAAAATAGAAAACCTGTAATAGGTGTCTTTTGACCGAAACGTACGACGCTCGTCAGTCGTCACGCGGTAAAATCGTTAGGTTCGGTTATATGAATATTTTAAACATTGGGATCGATACTGTTTAGAATACGATTTTTATGTATTATTAATATGCAATCTTATGTAATTATTAAAGTTAATCGAAAATGGCTTGTCGTTGAAAAACCCAGCCTACAAATCGTATTCTTCTGAGTCCGCGCGCCATTATTCACCACGCGACGGCCGCCCCATTCGGGCGACTCGATTTTTGATTCTCAGTGAGTCCTATTTCGAAATCATTTTCCGACGTTTTCATGGTCGTGCTCACTTTTACAGGCAGTAATAACAGACCGTAGTGCGTACGGACTTTTCGGAAAGGCGATTGAAGTGCGTGTTCGCGTACCAGTTATGCCGGGTTTACACGGGTCGATCGCGGTTGAACGGCGGTCGCCGTGCGGCTAAATCGAAAGCAAACAGAACGTGTAAACTCATTCTCGACTTAGTCGCACGACTAAATGATTCGATTCGATCAAAGTCGAAAAGTAGTCTACTTTTTTGGTCGATTTTAACAATTTAATCACTGTCGCATGACTAAAATCGATCATGCAAACAACTAGACGATCAAATAATAATATAATTACTAACACTCACAATAATAATAATATATTACAACATATTCTTATATAATAAGTTGAAAATAGGTAGGTATTAACAGTATTTATAAAACTAGAAATGTCTACTGTTTGAGTATAAAACTTTATAAATAAAACTGAACGTATAGTTTATAAATAATAATAATAATTACTATTATTATTTATTATCATTATTACATTATTCCTTCGTGTGAATAAAAATATGTTGATATATAAAATTTGTTGATGCACCTAAAGTGTTCCTTCTTGAAATCCATTTCCTAGTCCACAAACGACGCTTTGTGGTTTTTTTTATTTTTTAACTTTAACAACTCTTATCGCGAAATAGATCACAAATTAATAAAACACCAACACGTATCATAGAAGACATTTTGTGTACACTTTCGACTAAAATGTACCCAATAGAAACAGTTGAACGTGTAAACAATTAATACTTTCGATTGGAATCGACGCGTTGTCGTGCGACGAAAGTCGTTCGACCGCGATCGATCCGTGTAAACCCGGCATTAGAAAGACAAAACCACTATATAGTAACGATGACATTATACAGGTATTGGCGTTGCGGGCGCGCGGCTGATAAATCACAAATACACGGCGACGCCCGACGTACGTCTGGATTCGCGCACGAAAGCCCCTCTATCGATTCACCCTGTACTGCGACGGTACGTCTCGGACCGGACACACTGTACATAATAATACTAACCGTGTACATATATATATAATGATTTGCGTGCCACTTCGTTCTCCTCTACTCCCTTCTCCGTACGTCCGTTCTCATTTGGGCACCACCGGCCTTTGGCGTACACACACACACACGTATAAATACACAAAATATATACTATACCTACATTCCTATGTGTATTTGTATATGATAACGTGTGTGTGTGTGTGTGTGTGTGTGTGTGTGTGTGTGTGTGTGTGTGTGTGTGTGTGTGTGTGTGTGTGTGTGTGTGTGTGTGTGTGTGTGTGTGTGTGTGCGGGACTCAACAGTTAATAAGTAAAACGCACGCCATGTGCAGCACCCGCCACCACCACGTTGCCGCCGCCGTCGTCGTCGTCGTCACCGGTGATCAATAAAAACCTAAGGTACATTATATTCTACGCGTGGCGGTGGCGGCGACGGCGGTCTGTTCGGTTTTTGTGCACACGCACACTGTCGATCGCACGGCGGTCCTTGTTTTTGACGGCAATTGTATCACTATTATATTATTACTTTCATTTTACTTACTGAGCCTGGTTATTTAGGTACACAATGCGTATTCAGATTTTGTAAATCCCTAATTCGTTTTCAGGCACAACACGACCGTTTCCACTAAACGGACTCGAGTTTCATAACACGTCGAAACCTTTTGATGTTACCGCTTCCGAGCGGGACACGAAAAACAAAACTCCGGCTGTCGCAAAACACGGTGGTCTTCAAAATGTTTGCGAAAAGTTCCAGTTTTGTTTTATCCGACACGAGTTTGTGTTTTGTTTTTGTTTTGTCCCTTTAGTGGAAAACCGGCATTAGACTCATCCATTTGTTAACTGAAGTATGAACATTTTGATAGATCATCTGTAGTTGCGTTTTTTGATTTGAAGATATGGCTCCAATACGACGCATTACTGTGTTACTTGATAATATTGAATTGAATTAATGACGCCTAAAATTTTATCTTTTTTTTTTTTTTTTTGAAGTCCGTAATTAATTAGTCAGAAGCTTCTTTAATTAATTTACCATCGGAAAACGGTTTTCTCTTCTACGCTAATAAGTGCACTACTTTGAATGAAGCAACAATAGTTATATTTTTGGCAAATTTATTTGGATTATTGAAAACAGATTTCTCTTGGTTTAGTTTTTAGTCTTGGCATTGTTTTGAGCATGTCTTGCCGTAAACTGGAATGCGTTAGAAACTTTAAATCGAAATCTGCATGTTTGGTTCGGTAATGCCTTTCTACTCGTAAGTTTCCTGCACGTTTGAAAATTGAAAGTTTATCTCGGCATAATAAACACACGCACTTGCCTTTGATGTCAACGAAAAAAAAACTCCAACTCCCATTCCTGATAATGAGTTTTACACTTCTATTTGCATTCATTTTACAATGTAAAATTTAAAATTCCAAGTAAATTTGGAATCTAAAAACGAAAATATACGGAATGTACTAAACGCGTTGTACACTCTTGCGCGAAACGACTAATATTGATAGTCGGCCATAACTGATATCATCAGATATAATTCTGGCCGTCACGATTGACCGATAATGGTAAATTCATAGACTACAATATAGCGATTCACATTATCTAATTATTTATTAGGCGATCGACCGATAAGGCAAAATCAATTTTTATAACGATCGACCTGTATTACTAGAAAGATCGACCAGTCGATCGCGATCGACTGGTTGGCGACCCTTCCCTTACGAATTTGACGAACTGCGATGAAGGAAATTATTATGAACAATAATAAAATAATTATAGTCCGCGACATGAAAAGTGGCCCCTGTGTACTGCGACCAGCTGCTGCTGCCCTACTCGTTAGCCAAGATAGTTATTGAATGGGTGATTTGAGAATGGTTCGTCGCTGTGTGCTGCGTTTTTCCCAGCTCTAGGTCTACTAGGTCACGTGCATTGCACTCAACGGTGCATATAATCAAAATTTGGTGGCACCGTATAGTCTTCATGAAATACGAGTATATATTTTTTACTATACAATCCCTTGTCTCTAATGGGGTTCGGTTATAATTACTACTGTAATCATTAAGTTATTCTACAAATAAATGCACTTTCTTAATAATTAGAATTAATTTTTCTAAAATTCATTAGAACACAAAAATAAAAGTAAAATAGTGTAAGTATGATACAATGCAGATAACTACGTATAAAATCTAATTTAACTGATAAATTAGAATCAAAATGTTATCTAAATATTATGTTTTGTAGAAAATATTTCAAATTTATTATTTTAAAGAACTAGTGACGAAAATATAATTTAATTTCAAAATTATATAACATTAATAATTATTAACACTATAATTTAAGGATAATTCAATATGTACGCTTCAAGGATAAACTATATTTTATCGTAGTATTTTGAATTTTCAATGTTGGTGCTGTATTATAGCAATAGCAAATAGTGCGCTGTCCTTAAATTTATTGGAGTGCTTTTTATTTCAAAGGTTCGTAATTTGTAATTATTATATTGATTTTTATCAATATTAGTGTTACTTTTAGTTTATTGTACGTAATTAATTTAACATGAGCATATTCAAAATCGCATTATGTAAAACTGTAAAGAAAAACGAAGAGCTCGGTGTAGGCCGAACTTTAGAGAATACGTGGACCAAAGTGTAATATCAAAACCAAGAGGTATGGCATGTTACAATGCTGTAAGTTTTGGGGGAAAAATAAAAAAGAACTTAAAATAAGTTTTTTACTTATAAAATAAAATATTATATTTGATATACACGTACGCATTTTTTTTAAAAACATTTCAACAGAAATGATACGTTAGTTGTGAGTAGTTAAGCGAAAGCTCATACACATTAGACAATGATTATACAGATAAACTGGGTGCTAAAAATAAACAATCATGAATAAAATAGTTAAATAAAAATAAACTGTGAGCTGTGGCCCGTACATGGTACATTTCTAAACGAATAAGAAAGCATTTTAAATAGTTTAGTGGCAAGGAACGTCGAGTAAACTAATTATTAGTACTGATATAAGGAATCAACTCCAGCTTTATCGCCGTGAGACGTATGTTTAGGAATATTTAGAGCCTAGATTTTTATGTTATGACGAGGTGTCTCCTCGTAGTGATAAGCCCGCCGATTCCCGACAAGTAACCCTTCTGTGATTGACATCGACTGGTCAACAGCCGGACTGTTGGACAATAATTCAATTACTCTCCGCCCGTCTCACGGGGTCAATAACAGTAATAACCGATCAGTCATCGTAGTTTAATAACGGCAAATCCTATGTGATCTAACCTGCATAAACTCTCATTACATTCGAAACGGAAAACTATCATTCTAAAACACTGTCGTCTTCAGGTCGGCATGCTTCTCGCCGTTCGGCTGGTTTGATGTCCTCGATCCGGTACAATGAACGCGGACTACTCGCTCTACTCTTCTTATTCTGGTAGGTACGCGTTGATTTCGATTCTGCAAACATAGAGCGGTACATCCTAGATTTCTGGACAAGGAAGAGAAGTCTTTCAGGCGAACACTCCTGAAAGACTGTAACACTGGAATTCCCCCCCTAACTCGCCCAACCCCCCCTCTTTCCACTCTACGAAAACTTTTAATATTTACGATCACAAAAATTTAAAAAAAATGTCTTCCCCATACAAAAATCTAATTTAATTGTTACGAATAAAAATAATAATTATAATGAAAAAAAAACATTCGTTAAGTTACCGATAATATTTATATTTCCTACTCATGAACCTGAACCCATCTATTAACCGTTTGAATAAAAATAATTGTTCTTTAAAAAAACCCATCCGACCTAACTTATTAGGACAGACCCGATTAGCTCAATTAGCCCAACCCCCCAATTGCGCCAGGCTCGCCCCCCTCTTCCTTATATGTGTCAACAGTAATCATTGTTCATGTAAACTTAATTTAGGTGTCTTCATCTGTGACGGGAAACGGCGGTCTCGTAGAAAACGGCGGGGTACTCCAACGGCGTCGTGATGTCTCTTCGTCGTGCCAAATCATCTCTGCGTCGAACACTAAATATTTTTGTGAAGAAACGTAAATAAAGCAGCCGCTTATATTATCTCTCGATGACCGGTCGGTTATCACGATTGCAACCGCGAGACGGGAGCATACGGCACTTTGGCCGTGTACGGTCGAGTGACGGATAAAACAAATTCAACAGTCCGACGCCCGCGAAATCAAAATAACTAATTCCTCCTAACCTAATTCGACCGAGTGTGGTCCAAAAACCAGCTCGATTTCATTCGCACGCTTCGGAAACAAACGTGTAACGACATTTACCGGCGGACCTATGCGTCTCTGTGTGGTAGGTACGCAAAACTTACACCTAAACGACGTCAGATATTCGGTTTGACGAGCGGAGAGAACGCTGATAACCGCGCTTTGCACCGTGCGGACGGCGTTTTCACCGCGTGCCCTATCGTAGTCGCGTCAAAATGACGAACCCGTGCCCGCGCATACCTGCTCGTACCACTTCGAAATTCAAAATCATCGTCCGAAAGGGTACACGTTCCGGGCTCCTCGGGTCCCAGGACGGCGCGATGGCCGCTCGTCCTTTCCGGCGTGGCCGCGGCTCGGTCGACGTCCGCTCCGCGTGGCCTGGCCCAGGCCGTACCGCCGTTTTCCCGCACCGCCGCCGGAGTGGCCGCCGCTCGTCCGCGCCGTCGTCGATCCCTTCGACGTCGCGTTCGGCCTTACTGGCAAGTCGACGTTCAAGAGGATGAGAGGGGGGGTTGACGACTGATTATTCGAATCTATATAAAGTGAGCATACCCTTATAGCACGTATATTTATAATTTTATAATAAAGGTTATGAATTTACGTGATGTCAAATCATATTTCGATCGTTAATATTTGCTTGTAAAACAAGTATGAAAACAAAAATATCGAAGCCCGACGTCAAACGCTACACTCAAATACCGGACTTTACGACGACCCGGAAAATAATTCACTGGACCCATATATTATATCTGTGCTGTTCGTGAAACCTTTTCTCCGAGTGGAATCCGGATAGTCCTATGACCGTGGTCGTTCACGTCGTCGTCGTCGTCACGCCGTTTGTCCGACCACCGTCCGTCATTGGCCCACGTAAAACGTACGAACAGCGAACGTCTCTGCATACATTGTCCGTCGTACGGCTACGCGTCGTCGGAACGTTTTTCGTTTTGGCCGAGTGTTTTTGAAAACGTGTCCCGGGCAGATTTCGAAAGTGGAATGATGAAAAACGCGAACGCTATATTTTCGGCAACGAATCACGCGTGTGAACATAGCAACGCGTGCGGATGATAGAGGTGTGTTAGTATTGCGGCCAATCGAGCGAATAACTTTTTTTTTTAATGCTATACAAGCCATTAAGGCCTTTTGCACGCTTCAACCAAACTTCTCCATATATTCCGGTCCATTGCATCTTCCAATCGCTTTGTCTCGTCGGTATCTGAAATATCTTTCTTAACTCTATCTGACCACCGCTGTCGAGGTCTTCCCCTTGGACGCTTTTTTGTTGGGTTTCGGATTAGGACATTCCGTATGACACTTTCACCAGCCCGCCAGGCATGGCCAGCCCACTCTAATCGTTTCGCTTTTAAGAACAAACAGATATTTGGTTTGTTATATTTATATAGCCTTCCTAGTTCATCGTTCTTTCGTCTCTCATATTCCCCAATTTGATTTCGCACAGGTCCGTAAATTTTCCGTAAGACTTTTCTTTCGAAGGTGAGTAGCTTCTTTTCGTCCCCCTGTGTTGTTGTCGAGCGAATAACTGGTTATTAAAAACCCGATTGCAAATCGAAATAAAAATGAAAGTAGAAAATATGAAATAATATAAAAGCGAAAAATAATAATAATAATAATAATAATAAAAACGATTACGAAAAAATGTAAATCGATTTTCTCGATTTGGGTGTTAGCCAATAGCGCTAAAATTTACCTTTTTATTCAATCGTTGCGCTCGAGACATTCTATATTGATGGACGTGTTGCGCTCAGTATTTTTTTTTTCTAGATCGGTACACCCCAATAATAGCCTTAAGTTAAGGCTTGTGAGTAGCGCTGAACTTTATATTTCGGTTGTATCGAAAAAAAGTCTCAGGTAATTAAAACGAATAAAGATGGTTAGCGGTCCTTTTGCGCTTGCTACTATTCACATTGTCCAAATGGTGGTCAGTCTTGTACGATTCGTTAAATACGGATGACATCGAAAATATAAAATCGCAGTCCATAAGATTATCACGTGGCGAAATGAAGAAAAATGAAAAATATGAAAACATTTACGTAAAGTTGGACACTAGCAGTCAACACGGCTTGATATATAGTTTAAAAAAGATGCTTCTGCGAAAAACGCGTTTCATGTCATGGTCGTTGTCGATGTGATTGGGATCGCTCGGCGGGTAAGAGTTGCTGTTCGAATCGACATCACCCGTCTCGGATTTTACTCGCGAAAAAATCGAATAAAAATATTTTCATACCAGTGCATTTATTGGCATGATGCTATATATTGACCGTGAAAATTAGAAACTCAATTGTTATTCTGACCTTAAGTGACTATTATATTTCAGGTGAAACTCGTACACGTCCTTCGTGTATTTTCTTTCCATTACACTGGTATTGAATATAAGTGAGTGACTTTTGTCCGATATAAAAATGTACTTGAACATTATTATTGGTGTCTTTCTATTAGATTTCTTTACGCACGAAAATAAAAATAATGATTTACGAAAAGTAACGAATGAACATTTCAATAATTTATGCATAATAGAGGTGATTCAGAAGCACCTAATGTTTTTCGGAACAATTTAATAAATTGAAAATATTATGAAATCAATGTTTTATTTTAAGAGATCGTCATTATTTTTTATTCTCTATGTACCTATTCGGTCGTTTATCAACTTTTTTTGATGAAGAACCTGAGAATTTGAATTTTTAATTTTTTTTTATTTATTTGAAATACACGCCCGAGGGCATTTAGTACAGAATTATTAAATATTTACAAGTTTGATAAAAAAAATATGTATAATATGCATAAAATAATTGTCTAAATATAAATACAACAATATTAAGTAAACAGATTTGCACTCTGGTTGAATTAGTTAGTACACAATTATTTAAATAAAAAAAAAAATGGTTAAAAAAAAAGTATATTAATTTGGATCGCTTTTTGAGAGGAATGAAAGATATCCAGTTTGTTTTGTAAGTTATTACAAGAAACTAGTGCTCTGTTAATAGGGGGAAAATATCCGTATAGTGTTTTATGAATAGAGATGTGGAAAGTCTGTCGGTTTCTAGAATTAAAAGTGGGGACTGATAGATTAACGTTGCTGAGCAGAAAACTGCCATTAATTGTGCCATGTAAGATTTTGTAAATAAATATGACGTCAAAATATAAACGTCTTGAACTAAGAGAGTTGATATTAAACAGTCTTCTAAGAGGTTCATAGCAATGGTCCGTTATTATGCAATTATTAGGATTTAGGAATTTTCGTATTAATATATCTTAGGAATTTATTTTGAACTCTTTCAATTTTGTTTATCCATACAAGTTTATATTGATTTCGTTTAAAATTAATATGTCAAAACTAGTTAATGATTTATTTTATTTTAAATAACAATAGTAATTAATGTATCACTTACATTTTTCAACATACACTTAATTTTAATACATTTATATTCCCTTAATATTATAGTCTTGGTTATAATATTATAGATATACGATATATATAAATACGGATACATAAATTAAATTGTTTTTTCAAATTTAGGTATACAGTTATAAATTATGATTGTTATTTATTAGATTAGTACGCGGTCTAATAATGTATAAGAAGCTAAATAACACTCATATTTATAATAAATTATTTTGATTAATTGCACTAAAAATAGATATTCTAAAGTAGTTATAATTTTTAGAATAAGTTGAGTTATTACTTATTATATTCTAGTACATAACTTATTTTAACATTGCATTAGTTTATAAATCAAGTACTCAACTGAAAAAACATTAATAAAATAGAAATAATTATAACAATAAACACTATGAGATGATAAATAAAAAAGTTAGTGAATGCAAAAAGTAGCAAAAATGTTCTCGTATTATTGTATATTATATGAGAAACCAGGCCTACAGCCTGATGGGTGATACGATTAAGACATTCTATGAGAAAGGCTGATTTGAAGGCAGTACATAGTTTGATAATGTAGTGGAATTTTTTTCTAAAAGAAGAATAAGACTAAATGAGGAATTGACTGAATGAAAAATAGAAATTATAAACCTAACCTAACCGCAAAATTTAAAAATGCAAAACACTCTTAATCGTATATTTTGTGAAATTCGTGTGCAAAGAATTCGCCCTGGTTCGATAACAGCAAATACTTTTTAGTGGAATTGACATATGTGTAATTCGGTGTAATACCTGCTTTAGAGGAGTTTACTTAAAAGTAATACGGTGGTAATAACCTAACGCGCGTGGCGACCGTAATGCTCTTTTCACAAGGTATATTTTAACTATCAATATAAAAATAAATAAATAATTCTTCTCTTCTAATATTGATAGAATGTACCCCAAAAAATATGTTTTTTTCGCTGTCTTTTTTGGCGACGATTAAACAACCAAAGAGCAATTATTTGTTCACGGTTCATTATTAACAACCGGTGGCGCTGAAGTCAGTTTTTAGAGGTGTTGCAAAGCATTATAAACACACTTTCAAAACAAGTACCTATCCACCTAACTACAAAAGGTTGAGCAACTGCCCCTCATTTTTTTCCTCCCATAGAAAAATCTAATCTAGTGTGTTTCGCAGCCTTACCACGCTCACCCACCCATAACAGGTGTTGCAATCGCAATACCTAGATACAGGGATCTGCGACACGGAACACACACACACACACAAATTATTATTTACTCCGATGTAGATAAAGTTTATCTATATGTTATTTAAATCACAGTTCAAATTAATCAGTAAGTACTAGAAATTTGTCACTGGCGACTAAATTTACAGTGACTGGCTAAAAGGTTGGTGACTTTTGTCACTGTTCCACTGGTAATCGCACATTAATACGAGCCGCCACTGGTGACAAGTCACCATTAAAAGTCGCCGTGACATATTAGTCGCTGTCACCACTGTCACCAGTGACAATATTTTGTCACTTTTAACCATCTATAGTGTCAAGGTATAACAGTGAAAAATTTCAACCAAATCGGTTCGATAGTTTTTTCGGTTAGCGCGGTCGTAGAAAACCCCTTACAATTTTATATATTAGTATAGATAAAGTATATATGTATACTTTTTTTTGAACGTAGAATCATTGATTATAAATGAAATGTATTATTAAATATTTATTTATAATCAATGGTAGAAGAAGTTGGATCAATTGACACACCAAATGGGACATGAAGTGGTAAGACTTCCACCTTACCACTGTCAATATAATCCCATAGCATTAATTTGGGCTCAATCTAAAAGAAGAGTGGCTGAAAAAAACTCAACATTTAAAATTGCTGATGTTGAGGCACTTATCCATAAAGAAATTGACGCGGTAACTGCTGATGATTGGGCCAAATGTGAAGAACATTGCGTGAAAATTCAACAAGAAGATTTCTATAAAGCAGGACTGAGGGACGAAATATTAGAGCCGATTATTTTAACAATTTATCCAGATGACACCAGTTCGTGCGACGATGATGACGACGACGACGATGAGTAGTTTTATAATTATTTTTCAAATTCGAAAACAATCTAAATATTTTAAATGTTAGTATTATAATTTTATATTTGATTATGTGATGAGAAATAAATAAAAAATGTGTATTACAAAAATATAAAATGTTATGTCTTTATAGTAATGGCCCGTTTCATAGCCACACGTAAGAATATACGATACGCGCGCGTACCGTACCAGTAGCTGTGAAACAGGTCTATACAACATGTGTATAAGTGTTTGAAATTATTTTACGCGGGAAAGCGTTCTTCGTAGCCCTAATGAAAAACGGCCGCTAGGGAGCGTGACAGTCAAGCATTCTAGTTTCGCTTTTTTTATAGTGTAAACACTGCGTAGTTTGTGCCCCAAGTTTGGCAACAGTGCGAATTGTTACTAACCGCTTCGTTTCCGTTATAAATGCGGTTCATGTAGTGATGGGCACAACCGACTAGTTTTAGCTATCGATTATCTATCGATAGTTTCAAAAACTACCGAGTGATTTTTCAATTGAATAGATATAATTATTCATCGATTGTTTTTAAAAAACTATCGAGTATTTCACTCGATAGTTTTCACTCGGTTGTGCCCATCACTTTTACACCGACTATAGTTTTGACTATCGAGTTAAAAAAAACAATCGAGTAATTTTTCGGTATTATCGACCGAATTTACTTGATAATTTATATAATTAAATTTTCATTGGGTAAGTAGGCTGTAGGCCTAAAAATGAATCAAAACAGGTAGTTCGATAGTTCGATAGTTTTATAAAACAAACGTGTAATTAGATAATTTAAACTATCGAGTACTTCGATAGTTTTTATTCGGTTGTGCCCATCACTAGGTTCATGTATATTCTATAGACTATATTACTATATATAACTCATGTTTCTCGGTCAGGTCGGTCTTTCTCTTCTCTGGCGTACGAATAACCTACGGTGGTATTAAAATAAAATTGGTCTACGACAAGTTTATTATATTCGACCGTACGTTCGGATTACCCGGGTTAATATTCAAAACTTACACACCCTGAAGTGACCATCCGGTTTTCGGTGCCCGACGGCAAACGCAGACTTCAGAAGTACGGACTACCAACACGATACGACGTCGTGACCGCGTGGTGTTTTCATTAGTTGAAATTTTCAATTGTCGCAAATCATTTCGAGGGCTTTGAAGTCGACATAAATTATAAACGTTGAAATCGACTCTTTCGTCATGGAATGTGGTTGTGAGGTCGACACTGCTAGTGACACTCGGTAAGTTGGTCAAGGCGATCTGTAAACTCGTTCTCGTTAATTTAAATTGTATTATCGTGGACAGAGAAATGCTTTCCGGTCTACAGAAACCGTTGAATCAAAATTTGATAAAACATGTATCGGAAAGACAGAAACAAACATGTTATACAAGTAGTTCTCATGTCGTTCGTGCGTTCGAAGTTTTGGATTCCTTCCGCAAGTAAGTGCCGTTCTAAAATCGTGAATGCAGTTTGGTTGGCTGGGAAAATTTACAATAATGCCGGTAATAAATGTTGATTTTCAGACACAACGTGTTATGCGATATCGTTCTAGAAACCGACGATGGTACTTTGGTGTATGGGCATAAAGCAGTTTTAGCATCGGCTACACCTTATTTTCAAGTAATGTTCACTAGTTTTGAAGAGAGCAAAAAAAGCCGAGTAATTTTACGTGAATTGGATTCGGATACTTTGATACATTTAGTGGATTTCATTTATACCGGCCGTATCATAGTCACCGAAGAAGAAGTACAGGTATGAATGAATTATAATTACTTTGTTTCAATTTTTCTTATATGTCTTTTTAATATGTCATATTTCAAGACTTTGTTGCATGCTGCTAATCTCCTACAAATACAAGATGTTAAAGAAGCATGTTGTGATTTTTTACAAACTCAACTGAGTCCAAAAAATTGTTTCGGTTTGAAAGATCTTATATCTTTGTATGACTGTAAGGAGTACTTGTTGAGTTTCAAATCTTATATTGTACAAAACTTTTCGTATGTATTCTAATTCAATGAAGAATTTAAAATGTTAATTGATTGTAATTTTTATTTATTTTTTGAAGAGAGATAGTTGAATGTGGTGGGTATTTAGATTTATCATATGATGAATTAGTTGAACTTATTTCTAGTAACGAACTTAATATTTCATCTGAAGAAAAAGTAAGAAACTTTTAATTCTATATTGATAAAATATAAAGTTATTGTTTTTCTTAAATATTAAAAATATTGTAATAAAATTTGGTTAATTTACCCCGAATATTTTAACATAATTTAATGTCAGCTAATGGTCTTCAAAAGTGGATGGGTCACTAAAAAGTAGCTTAGCAGTCTGCCTATTTGTAAAATAACTTATTTAACACCTAATTAATATATTAATTCAATTTAGATTTATAAAGTTTTGTTATTTTTAGATATTAATTATTACATGATAGTATGATGATAACACATCCACAGTTTATAATCAATAAAAACACGTAAAGTTGATTTTTTATTAACGTTTAAGTAAATAAATATATATGATTTTTATGGAATTGACTTTTATTATGTCATATACTACTGATACATTCAATCAAACTTTAGATACAGATTTAATGGCATATTTTGAGTCTAATTAAAAACACACACAAAAAAAAAAATGTATATTATTTTGAAACAAATTCAAATAATATGGTCAATAATTAAATTTGAACTAAAAAGCATAAAGAGGACACAGATAAAGTAACTATTGACAATATACACATGTATTGAGCAGAAATCATTAGTTTGTAATTGCATAATTGTTTATACATATTGAACGATTTTTGAAACAATCTCTCCTATAGGTGAATTATTATTCAGTTACTATTATTTTTTTGGCATTCAGATCATAGTTATGAATAGTAACTGTTAAAGACACGAGAATCAACATGATAGATGTTGATTATTTGTTTTTTTTTTTAACTTTGATGATAGAATATTATTTACATGATATTGTTTTAACCAGTATTACTCACATTATATTTAATATTAGTATCCTCATATATAAGATTAATGCAAATAATGATAAATTCAAAAACGGTAAATCAATATTTTATTTAATTATATCATATTTAATGATTCATGATAATTTTAGAAGAGAGGTTGATCCTCTGGTATTTGGTACTTTTATATAGGTGTTTGAATGTGTTGTTGATTGGGCAAATCATGAAATTACCACTAGAAAATTTTTTTTCCCTAAACTAATGGAACATGTACGTTTGCCTTTAACATCAAAAGAATATTTATATAATAGAGTAAGAGAGGAACCTCTTATTAAAAGCAGTTTTGAATGTGAGTTGATTCTTTGAAATAATCACTATTGTGAATTTAAGTCATCATTGAAATCTTTATATTTATAGGCAGAGATTTTTTGGATGAAGCTTTATATTATCAATTATTGAATTCTGTAAAGCCTGACATTATACGTACCAAACCTAGAGTACCTGTTGGTTTACCAAAAGTCAGTAAGTAATTGATTGAATTTTCATCTTGTATTAATCTATTTCTATCGTAACAGATAATACTAATTATTGGTAAAGAACAAGGCGAACAAATACCTAGCATACGATGGTTTCATCCTTCGACTAACAGATGGCAGATTTTTCCTAATATTAGTGTACTCCAGTTAAATGGAGAATTCTATGTGTTAAATGATAAACTCTTGTTTTTCTTGCATTTTAAAAGTAAGAAATTTTATATGTTAGACCTGTTTTCACCATCTCCTTGTTTTAAGAATATAGTACCCAGGTTACAACGAAGAATTGGTCCAGGAGTTGGTGTATTGGATAACTGTATATACATTGTGAGTAATATAAGAATGCAATTTAGTTACACATTGTTCATTAGGTTTTTTAATATTATTACCAACAAGGTATGTATACTCTAGGTTGGTGGAAATGATGGTTTTCACTTCAAAAGTGCAGAAGTTTTTGACTCCAGTACTCATGAGTGGAAAATTATATCAGAAATGTCTGTTGCAAGAACAGAGTGTGGTGTTGGAGTGCTTAATGATCATTTGTATGCGGTAATTTTAAATATTTTTTCCAATTTTTAAGTGCATCAATATTTTATATGTATTTGGTTCATGGATGTTCTTCTGTTGCTATCTTTATATCAAGTCTATACATCAATATTGTACTACTTACTTATTTATATTGTTGTTTTATTTTAGTTTGTTACTTAGATAGTGACATTGTAGGAGGATATAATGTATTTTATTTTCATTTTATAGGTTGGTGGCATGGGGTATAATGAAAGTACAGAATCTGTTGAGCGTTATTGTCCTAGAACTAACACATGGGCTCCAGTAGCAGATATGCATGAATGTCGTTCTAGTTTAGGAGTAGCAGTCTTAAACGGTGTTATGTATGCCGTTGGTGGTTATGATGAACTAGCAAATCTAGAAACTGTTGAAGCATATAATCCAAGTTCTAATACTTGGACTTTTGTGTGTGACATGCATAAAGAACGACAGCTTCCCCGTAATCAATATTATTTTATGAATAACTTTTCATTTAAAAAACTTATATTGAATATATTTTCATCATAGGTGTTGTTGTTTTAAATGGTTTATTATATGTGTTGAGTAAAGAAGATGAACTTGATAATTACTCAGCTGAAACTTATGATCCAAAATCTGATATTTGGACTATGTTACCAGGAACTATAAATATTTATGACACTATTTCTGGAGCAGTGGTTATTAATAAACCTCCATATTTTGAAATTTAGATATTATGGGTATATTTTGTTGAAACTGCTTTGACTTGAGAAATATATTTAAAGTCAAATTTATTGTAAAAATTTTCAATAAATGATTAATTTGTGTTGTGATATTGCTTTCAAGTATTTATGAATTTCAGTTTATATTTGTCCTAATTTTGTAGTTACATAATTTATCTATTCAATTAAATGTATTATATATATGTTTCTTAAAATTTGTTGTATGTAATTTTATCAGTGATTAAATTCTTTATTTTATATCAAGTTTTTAATTTAATTAAAATCCTTAGTATTCTCACAAAATGATAGGAAAATTCTAATGTTTGTTATAGTATTACATAGTAGTATATAGTACAGATAATAATTAAAAACTTGGAAATGATAAAAGATCCAGTGGCTGTCGAGATAAAAAAGTATAAACATTATATTAGTTCGGGCTAATCAGTAATGTCTTTATGTTTTTAGATATTTTATATTTTTATATATTTTTCAATATTACTTAGTGTTGTGATTAATAATTACTAATAAAAATCAATGAAATAAAATTTAAATTTAAAAAAATGTCGTGTTTCATATTACAGTTCTTCTTTTATACCGTAATACCAAAGATGATTACCTATCAAATTGTTTGTGTGCTGTTAAATAGAAAATGATATAAACAATAATGAGTAAGACTACCGTGTTACATAGCTACAATAATGCATTATACATTTCAAAATTACCAAAGGATAAGTACTATACAGCCTACATAGGTATTACGCGTGATTTACGTATTGTTTCGAGAAAATAGTGATTTTTTTCTATAATGTAGCCGTTACAATGAAATCGTGTCAACTTAAAAAAAAAAAAGAATCATCAAAACAATATAAATATGTGTATATAGATATACAATTTTTCGGGTAATCGAAATGGTCCAAAAGTTTCATTCAGCAACTGTATGGATCATAAATTGCATCTAGTAGGCACTTTGAGGAGATAATTTTTCCATCCTGTCAATTCAAAATTCAATTCAAATCGAAAAATCAAGTGAAAACGTTTGAATTTACGTAAATGATACTTTTACTAAGTCTATTTTATTTATTCATAATTCGAAATGCAATATAGCCAGAAACTTAACCTTTTCACCATATATTAAGGATATATCTCCATATTATACTTTACAAAACTTTCTAAACAAATTTGACATTTCGTAAGCTAAACATAGAACTTTGAAATACCTTATTTTTTTAAGTTTATCTCCAATATAATTTTTAATTTGTGACAACAAGATCTGAAAATTCAATTTAATCATACACATACACAAATTCTTCAAAAATTTTAAAAATCATTAGACAGAATTTTTTTATAAGAGTTTATGTAAATTATTATGCAATTATTACAGAATTGACTCATTCCTTTGAAATGTATTTTGAATAATGTTTACAATATTCGAAATAAAAAATCTGAAAATTCAGTTTAATCGTACTCATGCATATAACTAGGGCTGTGAATTAAATGCACTAAAAACCTTAAAAAAGAAAAAAATGCAATAAAATATGCACTTAAAATGCAAAATATGCACTTAAAAAAATGAATATAAAATGTCAAAAATTATAGTATAAAATTCATTTAAAATGGTTTTTAATTTAATTTTTATATTTATATTAATATTAGGTACAATATATTAATCATTAGTACAAAAAAGTGTTATATAAAATTAAAAAAAAAAAAAAAAAAAAACAGTTGCGATTATTTAACCGTCACGCACAGATGTACGTTGCATTGTTCGCTGGCTTATCTGGTTAATCGTTATATATTTTCTTTATCGAAATTCACAAGTTATTTAAATTTCGTTATCGTTGTCGAGCGCACCAGTGTATCGGGCGACCTTAAAAGCCGCGCGCTAAGGCGGCGGCATGCAGCCGCAACCGGTTCGCTTCCCTCTCTTCTCCCGATCGTAATGCAGCTACATCGACGTCCACGAAAAACAAAGTTGTATCTCCAATCACACAACATTCACAACCAAAAAAAGCAAAGCAGTCCACCGGTAAGTCACCGCCAATATCACCGTTGTTAAACAATCAATTACCGTTAATTAATGATATCGATATGAAACACACATCAGGGGATTCACATAGTCCACCTAACACACAGCTCGTTACCAATGTAATTCCCTCTACAGGCGCCACCTCTTCTTCTTCCGAAACGCAACCAAACAAACTGGTTACGTTCAGTCACAATTACACCGGCCCTCTGCACCTAATCATATCATCCACTGAAAATCAAAACATCGGAAATCTACATCCCGTCAAACTAGGCAAACTCTTTATATCCAATTTTAAGGGCGTCACTAATGTCATGCCCATTGGCTCACTCAGAGTAAAAATCACTTTCGATTCCATAAATAACGCCAATGCATGTCTCCGTTCCCCCTGGCTTCAAGAAAACAACTACTCAGCCACCATTCCAAGCTCACTCATCTTTAGTCTCGGTGTTATACGTTTAGACCTGTGCGTATCTGATGAAGATTTCCGCGAAGGTCTTGAGTGCTGTTACGAAGTCGTCGAATTCCGCTGTATCAACATTAAGCGCGGCAATATTTTAGTACCTACCAAACTCGTCGAAATCAAATTTCTCTCCCCTAAACTCCCTGACAACCTCAGTATTTTCAAAGTCATACATGTCGTCTCTCCCAGTATCCGATCACCAGTACAGTGTATGCGTTGCCTCCGCTTCGGCCATACACAAAAGTTTTGCCGTAGCAAACAAAGATGTAGCCATTGCGGTCTTTTCGATCACGGTATAGAAACCTGTGATAAACGACTCACTACCTCACCACAATGTATAAATTGTAAACTAGATCACATCGCTTCTGACCGAAGTTGTTCCGAATGGTCCACCCAGCGGGAAATAAAAAAAATTATGGCTGTCGAGAACAAATCTTATGCTGAAGCCGCCCAAATCAAGCGGTCTGGCATAGTCTACAAGAGCCAATCCTACGCAGATGTCTCCAATCAAAATAAAGTCTCTTTTATAAATACTAATTCTAATTCTGTACAGGAAGTCAACACCACCCTTCCACATTCGTCTTTCCCCCTTCTATCTAATTTAAAACCTAAAAAAAAAAAAAGAAAACATTTGGGCACATCAAAATTTAACTCATCTCAATTCCCCTCTCCCAATCACAGCATACTCCTTCCTTCTCCCCTAATGGCAGTTTCTTTAACTTTGTCGATCAACCTTCCCTTAATGATTCCAATTTTATTGAATCCCTCACTGAACAAATAACGTCGGCGATTTTACAGTCTGCTGATTCTCAAATAAATTCCCCATCCTTTCTTAAATCTCTAATCGGGTCTTCACTTCTCAAATTTCTATCTCCCTGCTCTGATGACGACGATACGTACTAATGGCTGCAGTAACTCTCCTCAATTCCCAACTAGTTCATCCAATAATTACAAAATACTTCAATGGAATGTGAGAAGTATTCGATCACGTTCCTTGGACCTCGCCTCGGTTCTCCACTCTGAAGAATGCTCGTTTGCGCTTCTATCTGAAACCTGGCTCCGGCCAGGTCAAAATTATTCTTTACAACACTTCAATATTGTACGCTCAGATCGGTTCGACGGCTATGGTGGCGTCGCTATCGCTGCCCACCAATCCATCCATATCAAAACACTTCCAATCGATAACCTCCTTAAGAATAATCTACTTTGCCAATCTATCGATTTAGTCGGTATTGAGGCATTCATTAATTCCAATAACTCCCTGTTTTTATGGTCCCTATATATTCCTCCTTCTTCCAACCCTTCCACGGCTTTACTCAATAACATATTTCAACTTATTGGCACCAACTCCATTCTAGGTGGAGATGTAAACGGCCATCATCCGACCTGGGACAATAATAATAGCCTAAACCATCGCGGCGATATCATTCATACTTCTTTTAGCAACTTAAATCTATATTGCCTTAACACCGGGGCTGCCACACGCGTTAATCGCCCCCCTTTTGATAATACCGCAGTCGATATAACCATCACTACCAATTCCCTATATTGGTCACTCTCCTGGCACCCCCTTGAAGAGCCTCATGGCAGCGACCACTTTCCTTTGATAATCGAACACCTTGTTTCTTCGTCACTTCCTCAAGCTTTTTCTAATCACGGCGCCTCTCCGCCAAGACTCAACTTCTCCAAGGCTGATTGGTCTCTATTTTCCTCACATCTTGACTCGCTTATTAATTCTTTTGTCTTTTCAAACTTCCCACTAGTTAATTATGATAATTTTGTTCACATTTTGAATACCGCTGCCAACATTGCCATTCCAACTAAACGAATTTCTTCTAAATACCCTACAACCTCCCCCTTCTGGTGGAACTCCGCTTGTTCTGAAGCAATAAAACAACGGTCTGCTGCTTTTAAAAAGTATAGAATCTCGAGTTCTTCACGTGACTTTCTCTCCTACCAAAATGTTTGCTCTAAGACTAAACGTTCTCTTAAATTAGCTAAAAAAAACTCCTGGCACAAATTTTGTTCTACCCTCAACCACTCTACTCCAATACAGTACTTATGGTCCACCGCAAAAAAATTCAAAAAGAGTGTGAACCGGACTTATCCCTCCCACAACGAGGAATGGTTTCCATCCTTTTGCGACAAAGTTGCTCCTCCGTACGTTCCCTCCAAACTTGAATCATACCCATCTTCCTTTCCTTCCTTTAGCAACATCGATCCCGGTTCACATATGCTATCCGCACCTTTCAGCTCTAAAGAACTCTCTTCTGCTATTTCTTCACGGACCTCTATTGCTTCGGGTTTAGATGGTATCTCTGTTATCTTACTCCAAAACATCTCCAACAAAGCAACCGATTATCTACTACGTATTCTTAACGACATCTGGATCTCAGGCCAAATCCCACACTCTTGGAAACAATATCATGTCATACCCATCTCTAAGCCCGTTTCTTCTCCCACCGCCTTTCGACCAATCGCCTTATCCTCCGCATTATGCAAAACGGTTGAATACATAATTAAAATCCGCCTAGACTGGTTTTTAGAAAAAAATAACCTCATTCCAAACAATTTATTCGGTTTCCGACGTGGCCTGGGCACCACCGAGTGCTTGTCATCCCTTGTAGGCCCAGTTTATAAAGCATTCTGCAACAAAGAATACTTATGTGCAGCTTTCGTAGATATTAAAGGCGCTTTTGATTCCGTACACATTCCCACACTCATCTCTTGCCTTGCTTCTCTACAAATCCCTAATTCTGTTTGCAATTTTATTTCCTCACTTTTTTTCCAAAGGTTCCTCCGTTTTTCCTCGCCTTCGGGTCTAATTTTGGATAGATCTACATATAGAGGTCTTCCTCAGGGTAGCTGCCTCAGCCCATTTCTCTTTAACATTTACATGTCACCAATCTGTTTATCCTTAGCCTCGCCGGTCTTCCAGGTCCTATTGTATGCCGATGACATTGTGCTATTTTCCTCAAACAAATCTCTCGAATTATCCGCCTTTACTTTAAACAATGCCTTAAAACAACATTCCATCTCCTTAAATACATCGTTTTTTACCATTGCTCCTGAGAAGAGCCACTTCATGATTTTTACTCGTAGACAAATTCTAGCACATCCCAACATCATCCTCGATAATCAAGTTATTCAGCCATCGTCTACTGTCACCTACCTAGGCCTTAAACTCGATCCTAAACTCAGATGGGTTCCACACTTCCAATATTTAAAAGGCATTATCTCTCGATGGTCTAACTTTCTCCGTGCCACGGCTGGCACTCACTGGGGCTCGCACCCTTCTTGCCTCCTAAAAATTTTTAACGCGGTGATTAGGTCCAAAGCTGATTATGGTTCGTTTCTCTATTCATCCGCTTCTCACACACATAGGAAAAAACTCAACTCTATCCTGATATCATGCCTCCGCACCATAGTGGGTGCCCTAAGTTCTTCCCCTTTAGCAAGTCTAGAGGTGGAATGCGCCTGCCCTCCTATCGAACTTAGAAGCCGACATCTGGCTGGAAAATTTTTACTCAAAACTTTATCTTCTTCTAATCAGTCGCTTTTCCATATGTTTGTCTCCATTAAGTCTTCCTGGTCGTATGCTCCTAAAACACTCCCTATCCTTGCTTCGGTCGCCTCCTCATTTTCTGCTTCCTCTCCACTTGTTTATCGCCCCAGCCTCCGGCTACAAATCTATGATACGCCTTACGCTGCGCTCTTGTTTTTTCCCGAAGTAACTGTTTCTCCCAACTTCCTTGGCTATTCCCCAAAGAACTACCGCGTCTGCCTCAAATCCTGGTTAATTCTCTGTTTAATGAATATATTTCATACAATTTTCCCAACTCTGTTCAAATCTTTACTGATGGCTCCGTGTCTCCTAACTCAGCTGGCTTCTCCTTCTTCATACCCTCGCTCAATTTATCATTTGCTGACAAACTACATCCCCTGACATCATCTTTCTCTGCTGAATGTTACGCTATAATTAGCGCTCTGCAATTCACTTTCACATTAGATTTCAATTCTTTTCTTATTTTATCCGATTCGCAATCATGTCTGCTTGCTATATCCTCTGATTCGTTCTTATCTTCCTTGTCTCCTCTTGTCCTCATCATCAAATCTTTAGTATATCGTATTAACCTAGCTGATAAAACAGTTAAGTTTCTCTGGATCCCTAGTCACGTCGGTATAGCCGGTAACGAGCGAGCCGACCACCTTGCCTTCTCCACAAAATCCCTCATATATTTTTCTCCTTATAAAACACCTGCTTCAGACTTACTCCCAGTTCACCGAAAATTATTGCGCAATGCCTGGCAAACTAATGGGACTCTCTACCGCCAAACTATGCTGCATGGCATAGACACATAGTCACATCTATTCCCAAACATCCGTGGTTCAAAGACCTCAAGATTTCTAGGCACCTGATCGTATCCTTTACCCGGCTTCGAATCGGCCACAGCTTGCTTCCTCACCATTCTTCCAAACTTAATCTAAACTCCTCCCCCCTCTGTACACTTCATCACAATGAATCGATTTGCGATTTTGAACACATATTTTTCAATTGCCCTTCTCTCCTAAATAATAGACAACTCCTTTTTTCTTTTCTCTCTTCTTTTGGCTACATATCTCCCGATTCTAATCTCCTTCTCAACTCTCGAATCATTCCAATCATCCGCTCTATTATCCTCTTTATTCTTTCCGCTGGCTTCCTCATTTAAAGATAAATCTCAGTGTTATTTGTTCATATATATTGTATACTTGTTTTTTGTTTTTTTTTTCTTTATTTTATATAATTTACATTTTTACCTATTTTAATTCTATTGTAATTGCTGTGCCATAATTATATTTTTTTTATAAAAGGCAATAAAAATAAAAAAAAAAAAAAAAAAAAATTAAAAAATAATAAAAATGTTAATTAAAGCGCTGAATGAAAATGAAAAAAAAATGCTGAATTAAGTTAATGCTATTCATCTGAAACATTTAAAAAAAAAAATTTTTTTTATTTATTTTGTTAAAATAATAAAACTAACTTAAAGATATTTATTTCCGGGTACCTTATTTACTGTTGCATTGGACAATAAGTGTTCGTTTGATGTTCTCAAATAAAAATAACTGCCGATTATCTGTCAACAAATTTTTAAATGCCGAAAAACTCTTTTCAACATCTACAGACGTAATAGGAGCATATCGCATAAAAGCCATGTCATCAAAGCTGAGGTCATCTGGGAGAGACGTTCTGGACAGTTCAGTTCCCTCGAGAATTTTGTTTTAAAATTCTGTCACAATTTGAATAGAATCTGCGAGAGTACGACCAGACAATTCTAAACGAATGATAGTTTCAGGTAGTGTTCCAAAGTTAGATTTAATGTACGCTAAATTGCACTCTAATTTCAGATCGGCCATTAAATCTTGTACTTTTCCAATGGATATAGCGTCTTCCCGATTGAGCTCCATGACTACTTGTTTTATTAAAACGTAATGTTCAGAATAATACATGGCAGCATTCAACCAAGTTCCCCACCTAGTCAATATTGGTTGAGGCGGTAATGGTATATTAGGAGCAATAGTTTTAAAAATTTGTAATCGATACGGTGCTTTTAAAAATATTTTTTTTTGCATTTGAAATTAAATCGTCTACTTTCGGAAAAATATTTCGTATTTCTTCTGCTACCCTATGTAGAGCATGGGCAAGACATGTCACGTGTTGCATTTTGGAGTAAAGTAATTTCAAAGCTTTTCCTGCTTTCACCATGTATGGTGCGGCGTCTGATAAAAATAGTAGGACATTCTCCCGTTGAATACCACCCGGCCATAATTGCGAAAGTGATTGTTCAAAACATCTAGCTATTGTACCACTATTAGCTTTTTCTAATACTGTTGAATCTAATAAAAAAACTTTACCAGGATGGCCCAATTCTAATGTGCCGATTATTGTATTTGCAATATATCTACCCATTGTATCTGTTGTCTCGTCAATTGAAATCCAAATTTTTTTATTTGATGCATACGTTCTGATTTCACATAAAGTATCTTCATAACATTCGTCTACATATGTTTTTCTTAATGTTGATTGGTCAGGTATCGATTTATTAGTATGTTTTTCTAGAAATTTACGAAAAGTTGGTTGCGATAACGTATTCAGAGGTATATTCGCACTTAAAAAAGCTTTACAAAGGTCACTATTAAAACTTGAGTTTGATGAAGTTGTGATCAAAGTTTGAAGACATGAAGTTTTTTTTATCGTTTTTTTTTTTGGACACCTACTGTATGCTTGTTACTTGCTACGTGTTGTTGTATCGTAAATTTTTTTTCCGCCGAAACTCTAACTTCATAAACTTTACAGTATAATATTGTACCATCCGTACTAAACATATCAGCGCCAAATTCATTGACGTATTTTCGTAATGTTGACGAGAAAAGCGGTTTTGATTTCGGCATTTTACTGTTAATACCAGGCGCGGATCCAGAGGGTGGGCTGGGTGGGCCGGGTGGCCCGGGTGGGCTTTGGCCCACCTAAAACTATCTGCGATCACGATTTTGATTTTTAAAATTATCACCCAATGTTTGAAAATACTTAATACTTTATCAAATATAGTAATAATCGCATAGAAGAGTAAGAAAAAAACAGTTTATCTTGCTTCTTAAATATCATGTAGTTTTTCCGTGGCAAATTTATTTTTATTTATAAATATCGATTGTCGTTTGTAACCGAATCAAATTCTATGGAAGTGAGCATCTCTATCAGAGGCTCGGGAGCATCGATTTTAGAATTGGAAGAAATATACAGACGAATCTTGGTTATCCCAATTTCAAGTGCTACGGCTGAAAGAACATTTTTTCGGCCATGAAAAGAATAAAAACCTTCAACAGGTCAACAACGACCAGCAAACGCTCACACAACCTAGCTCTGCTATCTATTGAACGTGAAAAAAGTGAAGATTTAATGAAAAATCCCGATGAAATTCTAAATGAGTTTGCATGTGACAAGATAAGAAGATTGCATTTTTCATTTTAACTTTATTTCGATACTAAAAACTGAATAAAAATCAATCTGTAATTGATTTAATTAACAATAACAATTTTTAATTTTACTGTATAAACTTTTGTAATCCAATGTTTGGGCCCACTCAAAAAAATATTCTTAGATCCGCGCCTGGTTAATACTAGAGGTCGTGATTTTAAACGGGTATTAGAATACACGGGTACACGGGGTCCGGGTACACGTGCTAAAAATATATTAATACCCGTGTTCTTAATACACGTGTATTTAATACCCGTGTTCTTAATACACGTGTATTTAATACCCGTGTATTCAAACCCGTGTATTTTTTATCCGTGTATTCAATAACCCGGACCTCCGGCTGTGTATAATTGCTCTGTGATTGGTCGCCATTCGTCGGCTGTCGACGACGTCACCGTTGCCGCCGATTCCGCGTATTAAGAAACACGGGTATTAACAATTAAGAAACACGGGTATTAAGAAACACGGGTATTAAAATACACGGGTATTAAAATACACGGGTATTCAAATACACGGGTATTCACGGGTATTTTTATTACACGGGCTTTAACCCCGTCATAGGTAAAAACACGGGTACCCGTGTAGTTCATTACACGTGTAATGGCGAGCCCTAGTTAATACACTTCACGTCTTCACTGTACACTCGCGAACGCCGAACAGGTACTAAACGATAAATACTGAAATAGGTACCTAGTACCTACAAATAACTTAATCTGGAAATTCGTGACTGATATACGATTTGCCACAATAACTTATCTAGTTGTCTAGCAATTGTCTTATTTTATCGAATCGTTATCTTTACCTAACCCGTTCCCGTATATAGATTGTGACTTGTGTAAAATATTATTTAATAAAATATAAATTTGACATAAAATACACAGTCTATGAAAAATAAAAAAATATTTTCAAACAAGTCAATTGACGGAATTTGATTAATACTATTAAATGAACTAAAAAAGCCAAATATATGAACTAAAAATGCGAAATATGACCTAAAAATGTGAAAAATGACCTAAACAATTAAAAACGTCAAAAAATGCAAAAATATGCAAAATAAAAGTTTCATAGATGGATTCGTAGTTACATAATTAAAATTATGTACTTACAAAGCTATGTTTTACAATCACCAAAAAAAAATGCAATTTCCTATAAATTCACAGCCCTACATATAACTAATGATTCTGTAAAAATTTCAAAAATCGTTAGACTTATTTTTTTTATAAGCGTTTGAGTAAATAATTAAACGATTTTTATCGAATAGACGGCTTCTCTTTCAGTTTTAATTTTAAAATGCGTATAAAAAATTGACAGACTATCTAATCATTATTAATCTTTGGATACAGATAGAACGACAAGTTTGAAAACTTTTAGTAAAAAAAAATGTCTCTTTTGTCATACAAGAAAACTTTAAACAGACTTGATAAAAGAAAAACAATTACACTAAAATTGATAAAATACATAAACGGTAAACTTTTTCCCGGAGCATTGCTTAAAATCGCTTAACTAAAGAAACGAATGGACATTTTTTTCACATGCAATACACCCATTCCCATTATCAGGTCCAAGGAACTTCGTTGTCCCACGGAGCAACGTACCTACGTCCTTTTTTTAAATTTGACAGTTGCGTTTAGAATTATTTATGATGGCGATTCCTGTAACTTCATCTGGCGCAGGAAGAAGTTTTTACTACTTTCAACTGATTAGAACATATCGAAGAAGTTTGATGTCTCTAAAACGATTAAGCGATATTGCTATTGAGGCAATAGTGAAAAAAAATTCGAAATTATTATTTATGAAAACGTCAAAGAATTCCCAGCAAAAAAATTACATTTAAAAATTATTATTTTATAATATTATACGAGATACGAAATTCGTAAAAATTTTAGTTATAAAAACCAAGGAATCGAAGCGGTGAAATGGCGAATTTGTCAACTTATTTTTTGTTTACTTGACGATTTCTCGAATTATATGAACTAAAAATAGTTCATCGATAGAGAAATTTCTTCTTACTTTGTAATTTGAATATGAAATTATTGAACCATGGTTATTATTCAAACGGTAATATTGTATTCTCGAGTAATCATAATTGATTTCATCGGAAAAACTACAGCCAAACAGGACGAAGAAAGGTATTGACTATTAAAGTGTGTCCATATTTATGGTCGACCGATGAGTTCTTCGTAAAAAAAACTCGAAAACTTCGTACGGATTATACACCACATCACCACGCCTAATACTGCGGGTCACGAAGCCCCTTCCAGAAGGTCAATGACACATGTGCCGTGAGCTAGCAGTGCTATTGACGATTTCGATTTAGAGCGCATAATACAACATATTATTATGTCATATATTTCGTTTACGCGAAAAAGCCCTCTCCGATCTCGTTGGTGCGGTAGAACGTGGTTTACTCGAACTATTTAACTCGAAATCGTCGATACCTCCGACTTTTTCGCCAATTCCTAGAATTTCCTATTCCAACAGCGCAAACAAATCGAGTTGGACTCGAATATTTTTGTGGATAACTCAAAGTTTCGATTTTTTAGAATTCAGAGCGAAACGAAACGAAAATTATGGTATCACAATGACGTTCATTTTATTTGTAATTTTTTTCCGGTATCACTTTTTCGAGTAGTAATATTTTTCCAAAAGTTTCATCCAGCAACTCTATCAGATAATATAGGTCATTTTTCGATTTTCTCGACAGTTTTTTCAAGCGCGGGGGGGAACTACCTAAAAACGGCAAAATTTGCCGTAAACGACACTTACAATATTAAATCATTGATTAAATATACAATGGTATATTTAATCAATGGTTACTCCATTTATCTCGGGGAATGTTGATTTAAAAATAGAAGTAACTAAAGGCACAGAATAAATGAAATAAATTTCATTTATTCTGTGCTAAAGGTACGTCTTTCTTCGCCGGAAACTTTATACCGAGAGATTATAATATATTTTAATATTATGATTTCTAACCTCTTTGGAGTAGTAAAGTTACTGCCGTTTTCGCGGGAGGTACAGACATAGATATTATATAAATGGATAGGACATCGAGCTTGTCAACTGAGAATAAAGTGATACAATTTTTGAGGTTATAAGAGTTCCTTAATCATTGATACGTGTTAACACGATTTAAAAAAACAAAACAAATAATAAAATCATGAATCAAAATATGAAATAACAGTTAAATTATTTTAATTATTATAATTTATCGCATAATAATATTATTTTAATAATCATTATTCATATTTCATAATATTATAATAATGAATTAATAAAAATTCTATTTCTTTTATATCAATTTCATATCTACAATCAGAATAAATATAAAATATGAATATTTCATTTAGGTACATATTATTGATAAAATAATTACCATTGTGGTATTGCATCTTGTTATAATATTTTCCTTTCATTGCCAAATGCATAGCTTTCCGGTGTAAAATGTAAACTGCATATAAGGTGCCAGTCTTTAACATTAGTTTTTAATTGTAATGTATTTACCCAATTTTTTCTTTTTTCTGGATCTTTAGGAAACCTGAATACATTTTACGTGGTTTTTATACGATTATTTTATAAATATGAAAATTGGTTTCCCAATAGGTACTAACAAGTGAAAACTTAATTCTGTATCTATAGTTGAGTTGCTGTTACACATAACACAACGACGAACCATTTTACAAAATATACTACCACAATTTTTTATTAGCTGCCCCTGTAATATAAACTAAATACTAATAAGTAATATGAATTACACAATTTTACAATAACATTTATAATACGATATATTAAATGTAATATGTAAATATTATTGTTATTTCAAATTGTTATCATAAATAATTTGGCGGGGCACAAAAGATTAGGCCAGGCGACAATTAGAATCTTTTGTAACCTAACCTCAAAAAGCACTTTTATAGTCTATCTCTCTCGCAGATATTGAATTTTCTCTCTTCCCCAAAAAAGACCGCAACCTCTTACGGAGCCAATATAGGCGTGTCCTATCCATTCTTATAATATCTATGGGTACAGAACATATTCCTTTATCACATTTCAACAAAAAGTGAAAAATGATAAAATTCGAGTTATTTCCCTTTTCTCTGGAGGAGTCGAAATATATATTTCAGTGCATAAAATCGGTACGTATTTTTTTTTTTTACGTAACTTTTCCAACAAATTTGATGATGTGAAACAATATTGAAAAAAAAATTACACTACGTTATGAATAGGTACGTATTGCAATAAATATCGCACTGTTGTGAAAAAAAATTATTATTTATATTTTGGATTACTCGAGTTCTTAGACAACTCGGGCTCTTATGCCGGTCCCTTGGACTCCGAGTAAAAACCAAGCCCGACTTTATGAGAAACGAGTGTCGGTACCGAATTGAAAACAATGATCCGAACTACGATTAAGACTTTCGAGTACTGAGCCCAACGACGGTAAGAAACCGGTATCTGATATAGAACACCATCCGTGGCATCGAATAAATTAGTAAAAACAGATTTGAAAAACAAAAAATCGGTTCGGGTGTCGACGGTTGAAAAATAATCCATCAAAAGGTCCGCGTGCCGCTAAAGTTTAAGGATCGCGCTGCACTGTGCGGTCCGACTCGCTGCTCCAAACGCTTTGATCCCGTTACGCCGCCTAAATTTGGTGCTCACACCAGGCGGTGACGTGTTTACGAGCGAACTTCGTTCCCAAACGAGGCATAGCAGGGTTGAAATCACCCGCGGGTGTGCGCGCGTGTTACGCGAGTTCCCTGCGCGAACAAAAATACATCAGCGTAGGTAAACATTATCGTGATATTTTAGTCGTAGCGGTGTGTTCCTCGTGCAAATAGAATTTATAATAATTATGTCTCGGACCGAAAAAGCGTTCCCTTTTTACCCGGGCGCGTGAGAAATCGCCACGTCCGTTTTTCACAAACGGTGTGATCAATTCAATTACGATAATATAGTAATAATATTGTGTTTAAACACGTTAACTGTGTCACCGCTGTACAATGTGTCCCGGAGCGAAGTGACCGTCCGGCGTCATATGAAAGTATCCCAAAGTTGTGTAGAAACCACCTTTAAAGGGGGAGGGGTAGGTTGGGTGTCTAACTTAATTATTTTTGAAGTCGTGTGCGATTTAATTTTTTCTTTTTCGAAATCAAACCAACCACGCATTTTTGTATGTATTTTCAAAACTATTTAATTTTTTTCAAGTGATTATTTTTTTATTTTAAAACTCTTTCAATATGTTATCAAACAACGAAACACGATTACACACGAACGGTTCAGATTAATTTAAAACAATTTTTAATGAACTTTCGTATCTACTTAAGTTATTATTATAATAAGTGAACAACGACTAATTTTGGGCAACTGAAATTCAGCAAATACACGACACAATCGACGAACAATAAAATGAAATGATCGGAGCTTTCGATATTGAATTATTTTCTAATAAACACCTAACACAGACCGACAAATGATTTCGATGATGCTGAATCGTAATATTCAATGAGGAAAAAAACAGAATTAGTATTCACTGTGTAAAATCTATCTGCTCCAAGTCCTATACATTTAATTTTGGAATAAATCTTTTCTATTTTATCTAATGAATAAAAATTCATTACGATCCCGAAACCTGTTAAGAATTTTGGAAAAACATCAACACTATAAAGTGATTTTAAGAAAATTCATTCAAGTGTTGAGTATTGAAAAAATATCAAAAAGTATAATTTACAATTACAGTTGTCATGTTGAAACAAAAAAAGGTAATAACCCTGAGATAAAAAAAAACCAAAATCAAAAATGAATTCGTGTTAATAAAATAATTGAAAAAACAAAATAGTTACTTGAAGAAAAAAAAAATCAAAAAATATATTAAAATGTTACAGTTGATTCAAAATCTGTCCAACCACAGTTTTCACGAGTTTCTTACAATGGACTCCCCTCGAAACGAGTTTATATTTCCGCAATATATACCGGACTAAACTGATTCAAATTTTAAATAGGGAGATTCAAAATTTGCATTACAGCGATTTTAATTATTTTATTATAATACAAGGCTTCAAATTTAAATAAAATGTGTGAAAATTTCTTTGTTTGGGTAGATTTAAAATTATTAGTTAATTTCACATTTCTCAACTAAACTTAATGTATGTTCTAGTTGTGAGCATTAATTTTGAAAAAATATTTGAGAACTAATATTTTTTTCCGATATAATAGATGGAAGTATTTTTTTGTATATTTCAATTGGTTGAAAACAAAAACTAATACAAAACCCTAGATTTGAGAGCGATTTAGAGTCGTTAGCAACTGAATTTTGACTGCATGCCCAGCTTCGTTGTTGTGGCGTACCGCGTCGCTCATAAATATGGCTGAGGACTTTTAGTATTTTCATATTTTTTAGAAAGATCGTAGAATAATGTAAGTGATCAACAAATATGTTTCATAACACCAGGAAATCATATTTAAAATTTTAGTTTTCATATTTTTGCTTATTTTGTCGTTATTTCATTATTTAAAATGCATATTTGAGTATATTAGAAAAATTAAGAACATATTTGGTAATTTTTGATACAAGTTTTTAGATAAGCTTAAACAAAAAAGAACAGATTGGCAGATTTTCTGTTTAAAAATAATATTTTCACTATCGTTTAAATAATTTTCTATCTAGATTCTAGCCGATAACATCAAAACGAGTATATAGAAAGTGAACTTCAGTCGTCTGTCATATATTATCGCAAACCCATGTTTTATTATATCGTGTGCACTGCATGAAATATTTCATTGGGCATATTATTTCATTTTTTCAAATTCGTATTGTAATACTCATTTTTTTATTTTATCAAATATGCCAAAAGTAAAACAAAAAATAATTGGCTTTCCATTCAAATGGGTAAAATCATTGGCTTTTCGTTTAAAAAGTTATGTGTCGGAATTCAGTAATAGTAGAGGTCCAGTATTTACCACAGGCTGAAAGATATTATATTGTAAATTGTGTGATTCAAAAGTTGGCAGTAATAAAAAAATGCAACGTCAAGAGTATATTTTAAGTGCATATTACTTGTTTTTTTAGTGCATAAATGCATTCATATTTTGAGTTTTTTTAGTACTAGAAGTCCTCAACCCTACTCATAATATACACACCGCGCCGTACCCGCGATTGTAATACAATTTCTAAGAACTTTAAATCTTGCTAAACTGAGTTTTGCATCAATTAATGTTTTTCAACCACTAAAATTTACCACGGAAATACCATTGTTTTTTTGTTGAATACGTGTACTGCGTAAGTTTCCATATCCCGTTAGACCTTCAAACGCTCTTCCTGAAAACTACACTTCAAGGGTAGTTGAAAAATTTGAAATTTACAAATCATTTTATGCGTTTCACTCTCTTTTGAATATTATGATACATCATATTTCTACAACACAAATTTTTAATATTAGATATTATGATAAAATAGGCCCGCACGGCCGCACCCGTTTGTATATTTTTATAAAATGTATTCACGTTTACCGGATTGAAAAACGTCGATTGAACCGACCGAAACGGAGAACGCGGGTGAAAAGTTTGGGTCCATACAGGTGCAGGTGTACCCAGGGTGCCGTTAGTGGAAAACGGCACGGACGGCTGAAAAAAATAAAAATAAAAAAATAAAAACTTTCAGGTGTGTACACAACGCGAAAAGTGTAGACGTTTCGTTTTATTATTTTCCCCCTTCTATTCGCCCATCTTGCCAATGTATATATATATTATTTTCGTTCTCGTCCTCCGTGCGGGCCGTATTTTCTATGTCCTATACATATACATAAAAGCATTATAATTCACCTGTAGTATATATATATATATACCTTACTATACGCATTTATACCACTGTTCAAAGAACAAAGTCCGATCGCCGTGTACTTTCGTTCATACTTTTCAGGGCAACATTAATTAAAAATCGTCTGCCGCACTCGGATCACGTCTCTGCCGTTCACTGCACAACGGATGATGACGGCGCCCGTGTATACGTAGGTACGTCATACTCCTGACCGGGTCTAGGGCGAGGAAGGCGGTGATATATACGATATATATATATATATATATATATATATATATATATACAATTTTACGGAAACTATCCGAAAAGGCATACGCGAAAATTTCGAAATTATTTAGAAGAGCTAAAAACAATTGATTTAACTTATCATTGAATATTTTTAATTTAAAAAAAAATACGTCATTAAGCACAAAGTTGGGGTTTAATCTACGTATTTCAAATGATCACTCGGCCATGTTTTCGATGAATAACCTATATCAATCGAAAGCCGAGTATGATGTGGGTTTTTGCGCTTATGCCCTTTTGGATTGTTACCGTCGAATTACATTCCGGGTGTAAAATTGTTTAAATTTATTTTCGTCGGGCGTGTTACATGTAATAAACCGTTGAAAAATCATGTCACAACCGCATCGGATCATAATACATAATATGCTATGACGTTTGTATTAATTTATATTAATAATTTTTTTAAACGATTAACTTAAATCTTATAGAATTTGAATGGTGCTGACTGTTTTTACGTATACACTTTGAACTCAAAATGTGTATAAAAATAATTGGTCCGTCAAATCTGTATTTCAATAAAAATGTTTTAATATGATTTATTTCCGTGATTAATTATACGATTTTATTGTGATTAATATTAATCAACTTTGTTAAATATTGTGAATGAATTGATTCATGTCGTTCGTTTTGTCTAATTTTAACATTCCTAAAATTTAAAGTCTCGTCACACTTATGCGCGTAAAATTTATCGATCAGAAAACAGGTCTACGCACATCGGACACGTTCCACATTTGTTTTTCGAGTCTATCCATATCCTACATTGAAAACGTATCTAAATGGCTAAATAATGTATGTTGTAATATGTAACTAGGTAATAGATTAGGTTAACTATACATACATTCATGCATATATATATATCGGGTGATTCGAAATTTGTATAATAGCAATTTTATCATATAAATATTCAAAATGGAATAAAATGTATATTGAAAATGTTTCTTTATGCAGAGAAATCTAAAATTATTAGTAAATTTCATTTTTTTTAACTACCCTAAAGAGGTAATTATGAAGGTTGATTTTTGAAAATCGAATGGGAACTTATATATTTTTTGTCAACTACTAGAGAAAATATCGTTTTAGTGATTTTTGGTGGTTGAAAAACACTAATCGATTCAAAACTGTAGGTATGAGAGCGATTACAATTTTGTGGCGTCGTAGGTAGGTGTTAAATATACCACACGCGTAAACGCACGGGCCACGGCATATGGATCGCACAAATACGAATACACGTAATGCGATATCTAAACAACTTGAAATCGCTCTCAAACCTAGATTTTTGCATCAGTTAATGTTTTCAATCTCTAAAATTTTCTAAAAAAATACATTCACTTTGTGCGAACAAAAAAAATACAAGTTCCCATTTGACTTAAAAAAAAGTTAAGGCTCAAAACTACCCCTGAAGGGTAGTTAAAAAATATTTTATTCACTTATGGTTTTGGATTTTTCTGAATAAAGCAACTTTTATAAAAAAAAAACGTTTCTCTCCATTTTGAATTTTTATGTTTATTACTTTGAAAACAGACGTATTTTACAAAATAATTGATTTCGTCGAGAGTTTTCGTTCGTGGACCCGGCCAGACGATCATGCGATAAACCTGACGACAATAATAACAATGACTAATTATTAATAATCACACGCACGAAGTGTTTTGTGAGGACCGCGCACGCGTGGCCGACGCGACGTCTCGACGGCGACGCGGCGGCGTCGGACCTCCTCCCGCCTTCGCGCCGCATCACGTCCCGTGGCCTCACTATATATGCTCACGTCGTCATCGTCGTCACTTCTGGTGTCGTAACAACACGCGTGGGCGCACAGCCGTCGCGGATCGACGTGCCCGCACCCGTCGGCTAGCTCCGAGGATCCGAGGGGGACGGGGTGCGGGTGGTGATTTGAAAAATGATTTACTCGTCGCGTATAGGACACGACGACGACGACGACGACGATGACGCGCGCGCGTGTGCTCGACTGCTCGTTTTCGTACAGTTCATTACGACGTGCAGGGTGCGACCATAAATCAACCGAAAACCACCCCATGGGGGACCGACGGGTTTCGCGCGCGCGTTTACGTTCGCGATCCCGCCGTATCGTATCGCCCGATCCGGTGTACACGACACCTTGTTGACCTCGGCGAGGGTGGTCGGTCAAAAATATCGCTTGTTGGTGGAATGGAGCACAGTCCGACACAACACAACACAATTACAAAAAAAAAAAAAAAAAACTATATGTATGTATTTCGACACAAAAAACCAAGGCCACTCTGCTGACGAGCAAAAGTTGCTACCGCACGAGGGTATTTCACGAGAAGTAAAAAAAAAAGTGATTTACAATGAAAATTGTGTTGCACAAAGGTGCTCCTGGACCGTGGCCGTAAATGTGGTGTTCGAACGGTGGTCGCAGGCAAAATGGTGTGTTGGTCGCTCGTTGGTTCCTTCTCGTTCAGTGATCCTCGGAAAAATCGCCGTGTTGCCGTAGGCAGAGTTGGGCGTGATTTGAATGAAATTGTATCTAGATTATTATTTAGATAGCATTTTATTCGAATGATTTTTTTACAATTATTCGAATATAAATTTATTCGAATAATTTAAAAACATTATTATTCGAATAAAAAATTATTCGACTAAATTCCAAACATAAAAATTCGATTAATTTTCGTTTATTTTATTTTGGTTAACATAGGGTTATTGATTATCAACTATGTTTAATCAAACAAAATTACCAAAAATTATTCATATAACTGTCTTTGAAATTTAGTCGAATCATTTTTTATTCGGATAATCATAGTTGAAAATTATTCGAATAAATTTTTATTTTGAAATCACCAATACGAGACATACGAGTATATAACATCTGAATATCGAATGACTTTTTACATTTTTAAATTGTCGACATAAACTACAAATCGACGACGGCAATCTAAAAGGGCATAAGCGACATTTTCGAAATTATTCAGGATAGCTAAAAAACCATTTTTCACCGGTGACATCATTGAATATTTTTAATTTGAAAAAATATGTCACTATGCACAAAGTTGGATTTTAATCTATTTCAATTAATGATCATTCTATTATATTTTTGATTAATAATTTATATCGATTAAAAGCTGAGTAAAGTATGGATTTTGGCGCCATTTTGCCCACTTTAGATTATCGCCGTCTATGTGCAAAATATGAACGTTCAACTCAAGTGATCTATACTAGCAGGAAATTCAGAATTAAGAAAACTATTTGGATTTTATTAAAAATACATAAAATATATTATTTTTATGTAATATAGTCAACAATTTACCAGGAATTAATGAATCGCCGTAATGATTCGTGACAGTATTTCTTTTACCAAATCGATAATCAGTATTTCGACCGCTAAAATTTGAAATTTAGGACATTTCGCCGTCCCGATATCCTTTTGCGGGACGCCGGAACACGGTGTGGAAAATTGGTAGTATCCCGGCAAATCCGGGACGTCTGACAAACCCTAGACTGTACACTAGTGCTCTTCACGGCCTGGTCTTTTTCGGTCTTTGTGTGTTATAATCTAAAACGGCTCGGTCCGGTCCGGTCCGCCTTCGATTTCAGTCCAACACAAGTTTTAACGACAGAATCGCGGTCTAATCTGGTTTACTTCAACACGTAATACAATACGTGTAGAATCATATAATTAACACGTCCGATTGGTCTATAATTGCAATTTTCCCCGGAACGTAGTAGTGGTGAGGAAAGGACGGGTATTCCGAAAACGAATGCGATCGTGCACGTGTTTTTAATGCGCGTATTGTTTTTATGCCCCCGGACGTGTGGTAACAATATATGTAGCGAGCGACCCGGACGGAAAACGGTATAATGTGTCACTGATTCAGACGAGTACCTACCGAATCAACACGTATTTTCTCGATCGCATTGATGTGGGTATTACGAGTAGGGTTCTAAAATTTCATACAATTTATTTTCTTGAAATATTTCGTGAAATATTTCATTAAAGTTTCATGAAATATTTCATTTACACGAAAAATAAAAATTTTCCCAAAATAAATAAAAAAAAGGGTTGTTTTCCAATTAATACATATTAGAGCTATTCAGCTATATTATGTAATAAAGATGAGAAAACACGTTTTAATTAGGTAGTATATCTATTCTATTCTATGAAAACATTGGAAACATAAATACTTTTAGATTCTGAGTGAAGCGAAGGATCTTATGGTTTTACAATGATGTTTATTTTTTTTTTTTTTTTTTTATTTTTTTTTTTTCTGTAAACACTTTTTCGTATAGAAATCCTTGTCCAAAAGTTTCGTCCAGCAACTTTTTAGATTCGAAATTGAACTGAGATGGTACTTTAGAGAGGTCATTTTTCCAAAATCTCCATAGTTTTTCCAGTAATCAAAAATAACGATCGAAAAACGGAGTAAAAACGGTAAAATCGGTAAAAATCCGCCGTAAACGAGATTTTCACTGTTCAGATTTTAGGTATTTAGTCATAAATCGAAAAGTATTGAAGCTAGAAACTTGAAAATTTTATCCAATATCAAATACATACTTTTTTATATTGGACAACATTTTCAAAACAATTATAGCACTTTTGACTTAAATATAGAACTTTTAATTTACCAAATTGTTTGAAAGTTTTTATGTAATATAATTTTAAATATTTGACAAAAAGTTCTGAAAATTTAATATGACCTTACTCATATACCTACCTAATTATCCTAACAAAAGTTCAAAAATCGTTAGTCAGGATTTTTTTTTATACACGTTTTAACAAATTCATATAAATTCGTATATGAATATCGACTGTTTTTACGTTAATTTTCAACTTAAAATCTGTATAAATCTTTTTTGGTGTGTCCGATCACATTGAAACTTGGAATATAGATATAAAAACATGTTTCGAATCTTTTGGTAACAGAAAATTTCTAACGAGTTAAAAATTGAATATTTTATGAGGGTTTAATAACGAAAAAACTCACCAAAAATCAGACAAATAACCGAAAAATACGTAAACAGTATATAAATAATATATTATATTACACTGAAGCTTTGCTCAGAATCTTTTTATACTAAAGAAATGAGTCATCATTTCTTTAAAACTTAATACATTCATCACCAATATCTTGTCTGAGGTTAGGTTAGGTGATCCCATGATAGAAAGTGCTATACACTCCTCACCATTATCTTGTCCGAGGAGCGAAGCGACGAAGGACGAACTTCCACCACCATTATCTTACCAGCTTTTTAAGCACTAAGTGCCCAATGCCTATGTTTTTTTATGTTACTTTTAGTTCTATAGTGTTTAATTTTTTACTAAATTTATAATGTATAAATAAAGGTGATATCTAAATATAGCCTGAACCAAATTATATACACTTATACAGTTATACTTATACATAAAACATACTACATACGTTTACCTATATTAATAAAATAATAATTAATAACTAATATAGTAAAATAAATTGGGCTATTTTCACTTTTTGAACTTTAAAATTTAGTTTCTAATAAGAAATAATATACTAATTGTTCCAAGAATTTACTCTTTACTACTTAACAAATGTCATGTCAATAAGACAATAAGTAATCATTACGAAATAACGAACTATTATCAAGTAAATAAAATTCTTCTAGCTCCAAAAATCATTAATAGTTACAACCACGGTCTTAGAAGATATCTTGTAAGACCATGGTTACAACCTAAAATTTATAAAACTCAATATGTTTTATTATTTGGTATCTGGTATAAAACATGGAGCCTTCACAATACGCCGTGTCGCACAGATTTTTATAAATTCAGTGCGTAGGTAACAAAATAATTATTAGTTTATATTATTATGGTCAAACTGTAAGTCTATAATCAAGGAATGATAGAATCTGATTGATAACATTTCACTAATACATATCATATTATTATTTACCAACATCATGTCATGTATTTAAAAAAAAAATTATATTTCATAATTTCATTGAAATATTTCAAATTAAGAACCCTAATTACGAGTAACGGGCACGTCGCCACGGGCTGTGAACAATGAACATCTCTAAAACGGAAGTTTCTCGAATGTGTGACAGTCATGTAAAATGTAAAACGCGTTGTGACGAAACACGAAACTATGGAACCTCACTAGCAGAAACTAATACACAGCAATAACTATTGTAAAACGTAGAAACCCGCTGAAAACTTAAAACCACTGTATCGCGACAGAAGACAGAGTAAAATAACCTTTTGTAAAACGCATAAATCAAGACGACGATAGTGTTGTATCACATGCAAATCGCATGGTTCTAAGAGTTCGTTACAATGTAGCAAAGACGACCGATCTAGTCGAGGGGATAGGGCTCTTCGTTACCCGTAGGCGCCATTTTGAAGGTGCTCGGGGGAGCTTAGTATCCCTAAATTTCAAATTTCCCCCCCACCAAATTCGTTTGGGTCAGCTAAAAAAATATATGAATATTTATTCCGGTACCTATACGTGTTCCATTGTTTTTATCTCTTTGTCGGTTTTCAATACGAACCCACAATCAAGTATAATAACATAAGATTTAAACTGAATAGCAGTGGTTTTCAATCTGGGTGCCGCAATCATACGCCGGGCGTGCCGCTGTATTTTAAAATTTTTCTTTCATAAATTACCGATTGAATTGAATTATGATATACGAAAATATATGCGTTCAATCATTATTCGTCTCTTATGTTAATATTACATTATTGAATCGAAAGTTTGTAGTAAGAAAGTGATTAAGATAAGTCACGTTAAAATCTTATTGTTGGATAGCTATTGAACCCTGACAAAACGTATTGACAATATATATATATATATATATATATATATATATATATATATATATATATATATATATATATATATATATATATATATATATATATATACATAAAAAAAGAAAAAGCTCATAATTGTGACCAATATGCGATACCTACGTTCTGCGTTTCACTCGGAATTCAAAACTAATTTGATTTTTGAGGTACATAATTTTCACTAATAAAAACAATCATAATTTATTAAAACGTGTTATTGTATTTGAATAAAATTCGTTTTATCAAAAGTAAACGAGTAGAGTCAAAGTGATGACACGATCTGCGGTATTTTGATCCATAAAATGTTGCTTGTGCATAACTGTTTGCGGCACGGTGGGACAAATAGTACACTACCAAAAAAAAAAAAAAATGAGTTTTTCTATAAGTTTTGGTCATTCATTGATTTATTTTATAGCTATTTATTATACCTTTCTTGTCATATATAGTTTGTATATATATATATATATATATATATATATATATATATATATATATATAATATATATTCAATCTCGGAAGGCTATCATTATTAGATAAGTGTCAACAAATATTTTATCGTACGTTTTTTAACACTTTATTTGTGTTCAAAAGTTTATGCATTCTCTGTTGCACACTGGATCATCCGATTTGATTTTTTTTTTTTGATTTTTTATTCGATCCCAGATTTGTTAAAGATTATTAAATGAGGAAATAATGAAATGAGAAGGTACACACAAACTATATGGAAAAATTGACTACATTGCATAAATTAATGATCGATATTGCACAGTGGGATTCACGTTGTCCCACCAAAAATAACTTTAAAACTTTTTATTATTATTATAATTATTATAATTAATGGTTTTTTATTTAATTATAATTTTCAATACATGTTTTAACATAAAGCAATCACAAAAAATGAAAAAAAAAAAGAAAAATGTGTAAGTCTGTGCACATTAAGGGTCAATAATATTCTCAAAACTTCGTGCACGAAAGAGTTGAGAAAGCGTTTTACAAGAACGACGTATACGTATTGCCTTGTAGATGGTACGAAAACTAATGAATGCACAATTTTTCGTTTATAAATGAAAAAATATGCTCATACGTACGCGTACTATAGTTCATCACCGGTAAGTATTTAAAAAGTATTTTAGTTTTTTTTTTTCTTATGTGTGGTATAACCTACTTGTATTTAAATACATTATTATTCGAGTGTTTAAATACCTATTTGAAATGCATTTCAAATAATTTTTCACTAGTGCCTTCGAGGGTTTCAAGTAGAGTATTTACTTTTGAATTTCATGAAGCTATTACAAACGTTTATTCAATTATTTGTAAATAATTAAATATATATTCGGCTAAATTTACACAATAATTAATTTTAATGAAAATATGACAGTATAACCTAACCTAACCTACATTTTTATTTTTTCGTAATTCACCTTAATTCTAATAAATTAATAATTTGCATTATGTCAAAGATGAATTTCTATCCTTAAATTAATTGCAGGGTTTTTATATCGCGACCAAAATGATTATGAAATAACCACCCCGCCGTTTTAATGAATAACGTAAAAAATAAAACCTTTCATGCGTTCAACTCGAAATGGCTTTCATTTGCAGTGATCTGTTCATTGAGATATGTTTCTTAAATTTAATTTTCATTATTAAAAAGATGTTTCGGTTATTTATAATTTGAATGGAATCTTATTTGAGATAAAGTAAAATCTATTGAAATATTTAATTTTTTTCGTATAAAATAAAATCATCTAATTAAAAATCCACAGCAATACATAATTTTCACAACAAACAAAAAAAAACGCGATAAGGCATCGAGGGATGTGAAATAAAGATATTATGCTCATTACAAAACGTACTTTGCACCATGAGTATTATTTGCTCCTCGAAAAAAATAGCTGGAGGTGGGTGTATTGAGTTTTAAAGAAACGATAGATCATTTTTTAGTTGGACGATTCTTAGTAAAGCTTCAGTGTAAAAAAAAACAGACCGTCAATATATTTAACCATTTTTAACTTAATTGTCAGTAGGGATTTTTTTTTTACCAAACCTGTGTAGAGTTTTCTTATTTGACAAATGAGACATTTTTTTTTACCAAACGATTCAAAAAATGTTTTTCTAACTGTATTCAATATTTTATAATGATTGGATGGATAGATATTTTTTAACAAATTTTAAGTTTAAAATTGATATAAAAACAGTCAATTCCGTAAAAATCATATTAGAATAATTATTTAAATACTTATAAAAGAATATCATGAGTCACGATTTTTAAAATTTTCAAATATCGTCAGTAAAGTATATGAATAAGGTCATATTAAATTTTCAGAACTTTTTATCGAATACCAAAAATGTTAAAAGAAATAAACTTTTAAAAAAAACAAGTTATTTTCAAGATTATATTTCTTAACCCAAAAGTTGTCATATTTTGTTTGAAACTTTTGGAAAGTATGTATCAATATGCTATTAATATATGATGAAATTTTCAGGTTTCTAGTAACACTAATTTTCGAGTTATGCGACTATATAACTAAAATCAAATTGTACCAAGAGTCGTTTGCGTCAAATTTTACGGTTTTTATTCGGTTTTTCGGCATTTTTCCCTCGTGTCTGGAAAAAAAACATCTTTATAAAACCAATAAATCCTTCCCTTTACTCAGAATCTAAAAATATAATTAATCGATCAATCCGATCAATATGAAACTCGGATAAATCTAGGTACGCGTTTCGAATTTTCCGGTAAAAAGAAATTTCTACTGGATTTAGAATTCAAAATTGTATATGTTTTTGTTTCAAAAACCCACCACGATTGGACGAAAACGGTAAAAATGTGTTGATGGTAAATATTACAATGAAACTTGAATCGGATTCGTTTAACTAAATAAATGATAAATATATTTTTATTTTTTTTATAAAATCATCAATATCTTGTCCTAGGATCGAAGGGTCGAAGGATGTACTTTCACCACTGTTACTTTTCCGGCTTTTATTATTAATACGATCACGTGACTCATTCGAAAGATTAATTTTTTTACTAGTAGAAAAACTAAAAAATATTTTGAACCTAGTTGTTTTATTCGTCGTTATATTTTTGTTTCATCGATTAAATGTAATTATAATACAAAATTCATTAATTTGATGATTTCGCGTAAATTGGATAATTTTACAATTTTAGAAATTACGTAAGTATATTTTAAAATCATAACTCTTTGACAGAAGAATACGATTTTGATAAAGACTAATTCCGAGTAAAATCACATAAAATCCAATTTTCAAAACCATGTATTAATTAGCATTGTATATAAATCATATTATTTACAATTAATAAATAATATTACCATAATATATACATACCGTACACGTATGTTTGTGCACGAAAGTTATTATACCATTCGTACAGATAAACATGAAATAATAATTAATTCATGAAGTTATTTAAATCGTTTTCGTATTTACATAATTGTATTTTTCAAACCTAATTTCGATTCTGACGGGAACAATGGTTGAATTGGTTTTGGTGGTTTTACGACGTCTGTTTTGTTTTTTTTTTTATATTTATACATATACATACCCGTATAAATACGCATACATTACTGAATTTCCCGTCACAAATGTTACAAATACAAATAGTCGTTATATGTCCATTGTTATCGGAAACCGAATAAAACCGAGGGTACCGTGGACTTGTTATTTCATAAAAATTTTTAAAAAAGTTCTAGCAAAACCAATAAAATCTACATTTTTAATAAAATATAAACGTTCTTTTGTAATAATTCTCAAGTGAGACGGTTGTGAAGATTGAAATTTCACTTTTAATTTATTTCAGTATTTGAATTAGGGGTATAATTTTGAAAACGTTAGGCTCTGCATAAAATATTCAACACGTGTGTACCGACGACCATCATATAATATTATAAAGGTATAAACCGCAGTTGTTTCCACATCTAAAATACAACGAAATAAATATATGATTTACACGAAGTATATTCTCAGGTATTCTTAGGAATAATTAAATAATATCTACGAATTTATTACACATAGTTACCTAGACCGAACCAAGGCGCTTAATCGTAAGCTTCACGCGTCTTCGTATAAGACACAGCCTACTTCCCCATCACACGTATAAACTTAATCTTAATTACTCTCCCCTTTGCACTCTACACCAGGTACAAACCAATTGAGACTTTGAACACATTATCTTTAGCTGCCCTTCTCTTTCCTCAAACAGGTTGATCCTTTTTTCACATTTTTCTTCTCTAGGCTACGCCTTACACCCGATTCCAACCACCTTCTTAATTCTTGTTCAATTCCTATTATTCTTCTTATTATCAACTTCGTCCTTACTGCTGGCTTTCTGAAAAACAAAAAAAAAAAAATGAAAATATCTATTCTTTTAAATATCCGACTAAATATAGACTGTATTTGTTATTCTATTGCTGTAATATTCCTAATAAAGACAAATACAAAAAAAAAAAATACAAAAATACTACACATAGTTCTTGGTCGTCAATTTTGTATGTCTTCACGCCAGAATTCACTTTTTGCCGGGTCAAAAACCTTCAGCGAGTAGTTAAATATTTTTAGAATTTATTCACAAGAAACTTATCTCTAATACGAGAACGAAACTTTTTCATAGAACCGCAGTTAAAAACATTTCGATTGTACTTTAAACAAACTTTTGATTTCAGTTCATTTTGACTTTGATTGGAAAATAATAATAATAATGATAATAATAAATAATAATACAACTGCAAGATGATAAAATACATAATCAACTTTGTGGATCAAAGAAAAAAAAAATCGTTCCAATTATGTACACTGCTCGGCGGACACACTAAAGTCTTTGTCGTGTCTTTGCCTTTGAGCGCGATTCAGATTGCTTACACTCGACCCTAGGGTAAAAATAACATGGTCTTACATCCTTTGCCAATACGCCGACTACACTAAACGCATTATCGGGATCCCGTGACACACAGACCGAACTACTGCGACGATAGCGATTCGGGGAGTGGGGGTTAAAGTAATTTGCGTATCGATATCACGGAAGCTTCTCCTCGCGTCGCCGTGTAATTTATACACGTATTATTAATCTTCGTGTATAACGCCGGAAACGTTAGCGGCCACTGACTAAATAATATCCGGGGCCGGGGCTCCTGATTTTCTCTATTCTCGTCGATATTTTTAGATCAATCTTAACGATCGTGGTGAGCGATCGATTCGTCCGACGCGACGTCACTACAGGGGTGTAGTACTTATTTTAGATAATCATAACAAGACACACCGGGCAGCATTTAAACATACCTACTAAACATTGTTTCACTACCGTTCGGTTATGATTGGCCCATTTCAAAGTTCGCGCGCAAAAATATTATTAACATTATAATCATAAAATATTCATTATCACATTATTCGTCATCATAAAACAACAAATCAAAAAAATGTCTAAATATTTAAAGTAGGATTAAAATCAACTAAAAATATCCATCATTATTTTACAGGTTTATTATAAACATTATAATAATTCATAATACTAACGAACACGTTATTTTTGTTCCAGATGGATTTGAATTCCTTACAATCCATTGAGTGTTTGTTAAAAGTTCAAACTCCTTAACCCATTTATTTATATCATTAATTGTTTTTAAATTTCTACGGACTCCAATATAATTTTACTTATCTTCGCTCACTACATTTTTAAGGGAATTCAAAGTATCATTTTTTAATAAAAAATATTAACAATTAATATCGGAACTACTCGTAATAAAATAATTAAAAATAATAATATTTATTAAATAATATAATTATATTATCATTAGGTTATTAGGCGGTGTTTATAATTAATATCGCGACTCGTGATAATGTAATAATGAATATTTTATACTATGTTTCTAAATTATAATCCTAATAATAATATTTTCACGTGCGCAATTTGAAATGGGCCAATCATAAACGACCGATTGTGAAACAATGTATGGTATGTTGAAATTCCGCCGGGAACACGCGCGGCTACCTCGTGAACGAAGACGACACAACCAAACGCACAACGTGCTGAGTTCAACTTACTTTGTTGGACGCCTTCTCACCGAACGCGGGAAAACTTGAGTTTTTCAAAATATCGTTCTGTTTTGGAAGAAAAACAATCGGTACGTAAAATATGTAATATCACTAGACGAGATGAAGATCTTGATATCTGTGCTATATAGGTATTTTATTATACCTGCTAAACAATCAAACGTATAAAACTTACTTTCGGTTCATTTACAATGTTTATCCAAAGTGCACCGTGACTTATAAAAAGTAATTACAATGTGCCGGGATAGAAAAAAAAGTTTGGTCTACACCGATCCCTAGGACTAGATTAAACAACCAACAAGCGAGGATTTCTATCGATAAAAGTAATCGATTTAGACAATCGTATCTGTAATTTAATGTATCTAACCAATAGCGTGTATACAAAACAAAATTGTGGCTATTGAATATTAGAATTTGTTTTAAGTATTGACAATGAAATAACTGTGTTGTCATTTGTCAGCCAATGGCCAAGTAGCCGAGGCTTATTTTAATAAAAATAAAAAATAATAAATGTACTTATTTTGCTTTCATAGGACCGTATTAACGAGGACTGATGATAGCGTCCTTGAAAACTAATTAGTTTTTACCTTCAAAAGACGTACGATAAATTAAAAATTTAAAAGACGGAATACTCAAAAAAAATATAAAAAGAAATAATTGGTATTACTTTTAGCAGTCTTGTAACACTGTACATCTTGTCTTGAATGCGCATTTTCAAGCACGGAACATTTTATTTCTTTTTAAAAAATGCATACTTATCTATTTATTTTTCGTCTTCTAATCTAGAATCCTTTATAAATTCATTATGATTTTTTTCTATGACGATATTGCTCCGCCGGCAGATGCCTTTTTACCCAGGGCGAAACGACCACGCTGTCAGATACAACTATACAAGTACCTACTTAATAATTATTATTTGTTGCCGTCGCGTTAATAATGTATAAAATATAAATACGATATCGTCAAATATCAAAAAGCATCTTGAGACGGCCGAAAAGACGAACATACGCACGTGTTTAAAAACCAGTGCAAGTCATTCCATTAAAATAAACCTAAACGACATTTTATTTCATATATTAAATTAAACTTTGATTCAGTGCCTGCGTTGCTGTGTCGTCGGTCCAACAGTCAAAATATCAAGTATCAAGAGAGTTGTATCTCTACATCGGCGATGGCGAAATCCATTGTTCAAGCTTTACTGATTTTCCCCCGAAACCGACCATCCGTTCGTCACGACAACGATTCCGTTTCCATATTTCCATGGAAAACAACGGTCATCGAAAATTACGACTTTTACATTTCAGCACCATCCCTTCTTTTTTTGTTTTTTTTTTCAATCCACGTATTCAAATGTTTTGAAAACAACACTGTCGACCGTCTACTGTAAATATAACGTATAAAACACTCACACATGCACAGACTTTGGACAGACGTAGTTGTACCGTGTCCAATATCAATTAATAATATGTTCTACGAGAATCGCGAACATTAGGCGATCTCCGTTAAATCCCGGTACGTCGCTCGATCGAAAACATCTGCAAAGTCTGAACGAGTTCAAAACGTAAGTGCTTTTTTGGTTGAACTTTAAGTGTAATTCACCACACGCGATAGAGATTATTAGATTATTCAACTTTGATTTTACCTCCGTCTGAGCTCTAACAGATTAAACCCTCTTAGGGTTAATATGTTATCAGACGTCACTATATTATGCATAAAACCAACTCAAAGTAACTCGACTGAATTGCCATATTATGACGAGCACCTGTCGATCGCTTTACAACTCGGCGGGCACTTAAAAAATTAAATTTTCATTAAAAAAATGTCGACTTTCAACCGGATGAAATCGAATTGAATTTCTAACAATACCGTATCCTTGAGAACACGTCTAAATTGAATTTCCCGTTAAAATATTCAGTCATTTATTTGTTCAACGGCTACATAACAATTATTCTACGGTTATGATAAGAACTAATTTGTGTGATATTGCGTTCGTGTCAAGCAAAGTTTAATGGCTTCCTTTGTAAACTTTGCGACAACTTATTTTGTCGAAACGAAACTCTGGAATGATTGTGCGACATTATAATACGTGTCAACCATAAGAAATAATTAATGAAATATAATATGAATTATTGTGCTCGCAGCCTGCAACATCATTGTTGGCGATAATTAACATGCATTTCTTAAAATACACGATACAACTTCAGTTATAAATAGTTTACGTCCGTAGAGCTGCACATGTACTAAAAAAAAAATTCAAAGAAAAATATTTTACAAAATTTAATAAATCCATGCATATTTTGTTCGCAATAGTTGTTATATTTAAAAAAAATAAAATCGAATTCCTTTTTAGAAATATGTTAACTTTAGGTTTCCAGTAAAATAATTTGAAAAAAATATTCAGAATCGCAAATTCAATACGTTACACCAACAAATCAGATTCATAATTATTGGAATCGTCATCGCCAATCGAATAACTGTTTAACTATTATAATAACTATCAGTATGAAAACATTTTGTTTTCAATAATTTATAAAGTTGAGCATTAATTATTTTATGACTATCGCTTATTAAGTGGGATTTTTTTTTTGTGCAAGAACGTCATGAAACGTCATGCTAAATTAGATTGAAATGATTTAAAACAAAATTATCAAACATGATACAATTTTCCGATTCGTTCAGCCGAATTAAAAATTAAAAAATACGGGTCGGTTTGACATTTAAAACAAATTCCGTCGTGCCAAACGACTGTTTTCAGTAGAACCTTTTCAAAAAGCGTTCCGTATATGTTATCGTATAGGTATGGTATTGTGGTGGTACGGACGATTTTTCAATACTCGACGTGCGCGATTTTCGTCGATACCTCGACCGTCGGTCCGAAGACGAGCTCAAAGTCCGGCTCGCGTCGAAAACCGGCCCGGAACGGACGCGCGTAGCACAGTACGTGTGCTTAGGGTTGGAACAGCGTAACGTCAATCGGTAAAATCGAAAATCATCCCCCGTCCAACGGTCGGCGCGCCCGCGTTCTGTGCGCAATAGTCACGATGACGTACAACACATACCTATATTCCGCTCTGACCTCGACGCACGGCCCGTGCGATTTCACACGGACGTCATACCAGCGGCGGCGGGTAATAATCCGAAACAACGCGCTAAAACAAAAACCCACCTAAAGCCGGCCGGCTCTAATCGTCCGAGACCATTAATAATAATACAGCGTGTTCTTACCTCGCGTCACCGGAGGTCGAGTTCATTAACGACGCGCCGCCGCCGCCGCCGGGGCGAGACCACGGCGAGCGACTGGGAGGGGGGGGGGGATTGAGTGACACGTGCGGTCTCAGGGGGTTTCGCGATATTACATATAACAAAGCGGACGAAAAGGGGACACGGCGCACTTTGCGGTTATAGTGCCCAAGTTCCGCTACGTGTATAGACGTGCGTATAATGATAATAATAATAATAATAATAATAATAATAATAATAATAATAATAACAATATGCACGCCGTTCGCATCTAAGTTTTACCATATTATCACTTACGTACACCGTCCGTCGGTCAGACGTAATTAGATTACAGAGTTTTATCGCGGTGTCCGTCCGGTGATGGCGAGGTGACCCTCGGTAGGGTGAGGCAGACGGAATCAGTGCTCGAATTAGGGGGTCGCAGGGGGACGGAGCTTCTCTTCGTTTTTTTAATATTATGAGCGCGCCCCTTCCTATTATTTTAATTGGAACGGGGGAACGGGACGGTTTTTTATTTAATAATGCAGTGATTTTGTAAATTTGTAATGAATAAGACATTCGAATTTTAATTTTGATTTAATGAATTATTCTGTTGGTTGATATCGAGACCGATGTTTTTTTATCTCTTTATCAGTATTATACCGGCTTGGCAACCGGTTAAAACAATTTCGTGATATTATAACATAATCATAATAATCATTTTATTGCAGTGTAATTTGTCTTGGTGATAATATAAAATATATGATAAATAAATATATCAGTAATATTTTATTTTATGATTATACCTATTGTCCTACTCGATCGAACACTAACTTATATTTTAAATTTATAGTTATACTTATAGTTGTTATATTCTGTAAAATATGGAATGCATTTTTGAAGATAGGTTGTTGGGGGTGTGGGGCCAGAGCCCCCCGCGAGTTTGGTGTGTGAAGTCATTGTTAGGGACGCTAATTGTTTTTAAATCGTACAGTCCCCATCCTTTTATTTTTACTATTCGAGCACTGGACGGGACACGACACTTTTTTGGGCGGGTGACACAACCAAAAAAAAATCGTTAAAAACAAGTGGGATCAGTACGGTTAAGAACCGTAGAATAAGATATTAAGATGGGACTTCACCGCGAACGTGTCACATTTCAATTTAACAATTTAAAATGATTGGAAAATAAAAAAATTTATTGATTGTAAAATACATACAAAACTATTACAAAAATAATAAAACATAATAAAAACATTTTAAGAATCGTTATTGATAACAAAGCAGATTGGGTCGTGAATACTAGTCTGAGAACAATAGTATTCAGATTTTCCTGAAATTTTGGAGAATATAGCATCAATTTAACCTCCCGCTCGGTTAAGTATAGCTAAATCACAAGCTATCAAAAATGATGTAGTTAGTGATGTTGTTTTACGGTTTTAATTTTTTCGAAATTTTTACCCAGGATTTCCCATACGCGGCCACATCAGGTGATCTCCTGAGGTCCCATGATGTCGCATCGGAAAACGCTGCATATAGTTTGAGCGCCTTGTCCCAGGAATCATTTTAAGCCATCATTTGTCTGTATAGGACCACCGTAGCGGTCGCTATCTGTGAATCAGACGGACAGACGGACGGACGGACAAAACCGTTTTATAAGACTTCACATTTACATGATTTGTTACTTGTCAGTGATGTATGGTGAAGTCTAATTATACGCCACGATGTTTCTAGGCAAAAAAATGTTTATTGTGGAACGAGTGAATACACCACACAATATTCAATCCGAAATAGAATTTTGAAAAAAAAAAAAGAAACAAAATTACGAATGAAGAAATCTGGGTACGCGCGTCAGTGTGTGTGTGTGTGTGTGTGTGTGTGTGTGTGTGTGTGTGTGTGTGTGTGTGTGTGTGTGTGTGTGTGTGTGTGTGTGTATGTGTTCTGACGGCGTAGACTGGTTTCAAATGCCCGTCACTGCGGTCGTCGTAGCGGCCGTTTCGCCCGCGTTCCCTTCTCGTGCGAGATGGGTAGGCGGGGGGATGCCGCTTTCGGCGATGTGTGCCGCGAGCTTGCGGTCGATACGAGAATAAAGACGCGGCTGGTGACATACGTCTAATGACAATGCCATTCGGGCTCGCGTCGGTTTATACTAGGGTTTCCATATTTTATTTGGCCGAAAACCGGAACAAACATCTTTTCGTTTTTTTTTCTTTTTTTATTGATTTTCCGACCATACAATATAATATTTTTAACGCACATTATATTATGCAGATAATAATTAATAATATTTGAAGCTTTGAAAATTAAACAATACACAATAAAATATAAAAATTTTAATCTGTGTCCGATGTGTTCTCCGTCGGCATAAAAGTCTCAAGAGTCGTTTGATACTTGGCTGAACTTTTTGAAGCAATGTTTTGCTGGCAAGTATTTACTCATAAAATTGACAACAAGACATGTTAACAAAACTCGTATTAACTGTCAACGAAGCCTCGTCTGTACTCGTATCTAATTTATTTCGTGATTTTTCCCACGTGCTATTCATTATTGAAAACACACGTTCAACCGCTGCATTTGAGCCAGGCAATGAGAAAGAAAATTCAACAACTATTAATTGACAACTATATCTTGTATATTTGCTCATCACTATCTCGGATCTTACTCGTTACGTTTTCCCGTCAAACGTCTTATAAAATACATACATAAATTATCGAAGTCTCATTCCGGAACAAAATGCTGTCCCGAAACACATTATCGGGACACCGGGACGCCACACTCAAAACCGGTACTGTCCTGGCTAAACCGGGACGTATAGTAACCCTAGTTTATGCAGAATAGAAGGTAAAAAACCCGAGCGGAACTAGCGGTCGATCGTCGATTAGATTAACGCGACAACTCTGAACACGTTAAAGTCTTCTTTGTGTAATCGCATTCATTTTCTTTTTTTTCAAATTTATTTTTTATTCGTATACGTTTATAAGGCCTGAACTACCGGTTCACAATCGCCGCACGACCTAAAACTACGAAAACTAGCGACTTACAATGACCAGGATATGTTATTTGTGTATTATACTTAGTGATGGGTAAAATCCTGATTTACCGACGTTCAAAAATCCGGATTTATGGAACTCGAAATCCAAAGCAAAATCCTGATTTTAAATTTTGAAACATTAAATTAGTATTGTTTGATCTATAACTTATATTGACGAAATTACAAAATTTGATTTAATGAAAAAGTCGTTTACGGAGAATTCCGCCGTTTTCGCTCCATTTTAGGGTGTTTTTCTCTCACCTGGAAAAACTATTGAGATGAGAACTTAAGAAACTCTCAAAGTACCATCTACATAAAATTTCCAATCTATAGAGTTGCTGGAAAAAGCTTTTGGACAAAGTCGAGTCGAGCAAAAATGTTTCAAGAAAAAAAAAATTTAAAAAAACATAATTAACATCATTGTAAAACCATTTCACTCGAAATTAAAATTTGATTTTCTGATTTAGAATACCAACATCCACAATGTGAAACGCGAATATTCGAATTTTGATATCCGATAATCCGAAATCCGTATTTTATAACATAAAATCCGAAATCCGGATTCATATCGCATCGCTAATTTTGTCAGTCTAGGTGTGTGATAAGAAAGGATTTTTAATAACTTTGAATTTAAAGAAGTTGAAACGGGCAAAAAACCAAATTCAAAAAAGCCAAATTCGTCCGGCTACGCTCATATAAATGTGTATTATATTTTTTTTCACATCTTCTGTGGGTCGCCCGTGATAATCGCGTTTTTTTTTATTTCTCTCTGGCGGCTCTATGTCGTGTGACGTGTGGCTCTATGTGTGTTGGCGACGTGTACATATCTGTGTCCGTATGGATGGCGTTCCGTCACGTCGTCGGTGTTTAACACCGTGTCCGTATCATGATCCGTGTATTGATTTGCGGATACAACCACAAATCAATTAAATCATTTCGGCCGAAATCTACTCATTGACTAAACATCGAAAACCGCTTGACCTTTGAAGCTGAAATTTTCACAGGAAGGTAATTCATAAGTAGGAGACGTCGGCTGAGAACGGATTTTTGAAAATCCGACCCTTTAAGGCGATTAAAAGGGGTGAAAAGGTTAATCTATGTATAAGCGATTTTTGAAAATTTAACACCTTTGAAAGGTTCAAAAGCGAAAAAGTGGTAAAAATGAAAAACGTTATTTTTTTTTTTTTTGGTCGGTTCTCTTTTAAATTCAACGTATACAATTTACTCTCTAACACGAATGACGAAATACTTTTCACCTCATGTTATATGTTTAATCCTTAACTTATGACGCGTAAATCCATCTTTATAGGTATACGGTCTGACCCTCCCCACGACGGTCCGTCCCATCATTTACTATTTTCGTTTCCTGAACGATGACGGTAGTGTTGTATCGACTTAATCTCACCACGACGCAGCAGTTTCGTTCGGATAAATTGAAATTTACGGTCGGACGTTCGGAAAATGTTATCAATGTGCGCGATTTAAAGTTTCAAACTCGGGGTATTTAACACGTGTAAACATCTCCGCCGTTACGTACGATCGCTCGTTCCGCGATAAAACGAATTAAGTCGTTCCGTGACCCGCGTGAACACGGAAACTCTATGAAAACACGGTGTTCGTAAAAACCGACGCGTCGGAAATATCGAACTGTTTACACTGTAGACGGTACAGTAATCGCTTTTTATTACTTTATTTTTTTTCACCTCGGTACTTTCTTCTCGTCCACTCCATCGCGTACACGCCGGTTTGAGCACATTTTCACGACTCGTGTTTTTTTTTCTCTCTCTCTCTCTCTCGAACTTCGTTAGTCGTATTTTTCCCCCGCGTGGTTTGATATAAAAACGGTACGCCGCCGCCGCAGCAAACGCAGGGTAAAGTTAGTTTCGCACACGCCGGGTAGACGCGCCGTACGAGATAAACACAACACCGTGCGCGCGTGTGTGTGTGTGTGTGTGTGTGTGTGTGTGTGTAGGTACGAACATGATTGATCTCCCGCGTCTCCTTATTACAGAGCTCGAATATAACACGACCGCGTTGTTCCACTACCACGGTAGGATTCGGGACACGCTGACGTCGGGCGGAAAAACGTTATTATTATAATTTAGTTTTTTTTTTCGAAATCGATGGTTTTGTTTCGCTTTTACGGGTTTCGGTTAAAAAAACACATACACCCACAAATCGCGTTGTAAAGACTGAGAGCGATTTATCACGTGAACTCGACAAAACGGCGTGACGACGCCGCCAGGGAGAATTGAACGGGGGCCTTTTACGAACATATTATTATACACGTTTTTCGTTAGGTACCAAATGTAAAAACAAAAAAAATTCAAAAATAATATCCCACGGACTTGTGGTTATTCGTAAGCGGTGTATTGTCAAATTTATAACCTTATAACTAGCGATGAAAAGTTATAGGACTTCCATATTTTTGTCCATGCATGCTATTTATAACTAGGTGTGCTATAAATCCGTCTCATAACCTAAAGAGTTTATTTTTGTGGAGTTTTTTTTTTTTTTTTTGCATATTTAGGTACATTTTTTTAGTACGTATCGTATAATTCGTTTATTATCGAAAATTATTCTTAAATTGAATATTTCAGTCAAATATCATACTTAAATTGAAATACAATATAATAAAATAAGCAGTGACGTCGAAGTTTTTAAAATGTGGTAGGGCAATTTCAAAACTTCACGGCCTCTTTTAGCAGTTTTTCGTGTTATGAAAATATCCTTTCGGACGATCGTTGTCGATTATACGTTGACAGTCTTAAAAAGCTCTGGTGGTCCAATGTAACAAATTTAGAGGTGTGAAAAATAAATAAAACTTAAATGTGAGTGTCACAATATTTAAAAAAATATTTAATTTCAGATATACTAAAGTTGAACCCCGAAGCCGTTTATTAAATGTTCAAACGCTGCAATTTTGACTTTATTTATATTATATGATATTATTATAAATACAATTTTTTTATGCATATTTTCGGTTTTTTTGGCATACTTTTGTTTTTTTTTTTTTTTTTTGTGAATATTTTTTGCCAATTTTCGTTTTTTTTTTAATATTTATTTTCAAGTATATTTTTTCAATTTTTCCTCCTATCACTTCTCATCCCTTCTGGCCCTACTTATAACATATCCCAAACGTTACTTCCGCGTCCGGGCCACTTCAGTAAATTATTTTACTATAAACGTATAAATGTTACGTGCGACATAATTGTTTTTCGTCTCTCAGACAATTATATCGACATCGATATTATGTACAACGTGATTGTTTATAAGAAATCCGACGTCACGCGCCTCGGTCATTTTCAAATGCAACACAGTTACTCGCCGATCGTCGTATTCGGTGAGATACATGATATTGGATGAAGTAGCACCAATGCCAAACACTGGCCTGAAATCGATCAATCACCTATACTCGCCAGTGTATTGAAGCTAGAAACTTGAAAATTTTATCCAATATCAAATACATACTTTTTTATATTGGACAACATTTTCAGAACAATTATAGCACTTTTGACTTAAATATAGAACTTTTAATTTACCAAATTGTTTGAAAGTTTTTATGTAATATCATTTTAAATATTTGACAAAAAGTTCTGAAAATTTAATACGACCTTACTCATATACCTACCTAATTATCCTAACAAAAATTCAAAAATCGTGACTCAGGATTTTTTTTTATACACACTTTAATAAATTATTATACGATATTTTACGATATTGTCTAATATCTTTTAAGTTTATTTCTAATGAAATATTGAGTATTTGTTAGAAAGTTCTGAAATTTTAATACCAGTTTACTCTTATACTAAAATATCAATTTATTTATTTTGTTTTTGTTTATTTTATGCCGAGGCCATATGCTAATATAATATAATACCGAAAAATATCAATAATCGTGATTCAAGCTTTTTTTTCCGAGCATTTAAAAAATTATACCAATAACCGTAAAATACGTAAACAGTATTTAAATAATAATATATTATATTACACTGAATCTTTGCTCAAAATCGTTTTATACTAAAGAAATGAGTCATCATTTCTTTGAAACTTAATACATTCATCACCAATATCTTGTCCGAGGACCGAAGGGACGAAGGACGAACTTGTACCACCATCATCTCACTTACCAGCTTTTTATAAATCAGTTTCAAAACTAATATATAATTTTTAATAAATACCTACATTGAAAAAAAAATTTTTTTTTAAATAATGCTACTTAATATATTAAAACTTTTTAAAATTGTCTCAAATACTTTCTTCCCATACTTACTTTTTTCTGATTTTTTCATTCATATTGATGATAATTTCTTGGATTGCATAACTACACATTTTAGTTTGTCATCTTTTTCCGAAGAACTTATTAAATTCAATAATTCGGGGTATTTAAAAAAAAAAAAAAAAAAAAAAAAAAAAAATCGGGGTATTTTTTTGTGTATTGTACCTATATAATATGAACGTATTATAGCTTTATGATATTAACTGAAAACAGAAAAAAAAGCATGCTGAGAGACGTTCGCCGAGACAACAGGACACAATTCTGAAATAAAGGTCAATCATGTAAAAAACAGGACGTATGGTCACTCCAATCTACATCAATTATAACGAGAAAAATGTGTCGACATCTTTACGGTATGCTCGTAACATTCACGTGACAACGCAGATGTAAAAAGACTAAATAGGTTCTTATATAAGTTATAAAAAAAAATTTTGATATTAATAAAAAAAAATTCGAATAATGTAACAAAAAAATTATTCTCACTTTAATTAAAAGGAAAAACAAAAAAAAATAAAAAGATAAAAAGAATGTAAAACTGTGTTTGAATTTTCACCATGTAACAGTTGTAAATTAGACAAATGTATTAATTAAAAAATGAATTTAATTAATAATGTTTTGTTTTTAGTGAAATAAATAACTTTCTAAAAATTCCGAAATACTTTATTTTTTCGTACCAAAAATTATTAAAAAACAGTTAGATAATAATTTGAATTAGGGCACGTAATTGTGTTTGATGTAAATACTTAGTTACGAACTTTTGAGTATTTTCGGACAAAGTCAAATAATATTTTTTTCCATAATTGAACTTGTTAAAAAAAAAAGTAATAATAAAGCAGTTATATATTTTAAACAAACGAATCTAAGTTTATTAAAATGAAGGTTTACACGATATTAATTTAAATTCGCAAACTATTTTTCTAAAAAAAAAAAAAAAAATAGTTTTTTTTTATAACTTAATTTTATTTTTTGGCTAAATTCTTATATCGTTCATTTCACCAAGTTTTGTCAATTATTTTATTCCATCTGACGAAATATTTTATGCGAATGGTTTACGAAACAATCCGTACAATCGAATAGTAATAAATACTCTGAGAACAGCGGCCACTGTCTTGATCATAGGTTCATAATATATTAAGACGATTTTTTTTCAATTTTTTTTTTCGACATAATAAGACCGAAATTCGATCGCAGCTACGGAGAACGACTACGACACAATAAATACACCGCTATTTTGTCGGAAAATTTGAATTTAATTCACCCGTTCACAGTCCGTAAGTAATCTTCACAATAAGTGCACAAGTCACGGCGGAGAATAAAAAATAATGTAATATTGAAATTTTGCGTCTTCAAATTAAAAAACGCGTATCGTCGTAAAATCGATATCGCGGTAAAGTGCACGATGATAACACGTGTACTCAAACTCGACAGTCATGGTTTTTGACAATTGCCAAAAACAAATTTCGAGGCCCGTATTCGAATCGACCGAGTTGTGTTGTTGATTAATTTCGTCGATCGATTTTCGGAATGTTCGATGAACATTTTGAACCGAATCGAATCAAATAAACGTGTTCCAAAGGTTTAGGTACATTTTTTCCAACGTACAGTCGTTCGAGTTTACACACGGCTATAAAAACGATCTTCTGTTCAAAATATTTTACCGGACGCCTTCTACGCGCCCTTATGACGTTGTGCGTTCGGTCGCAAATCATTGAATTCGTTTTACGCACTGCGCAGCGTACACGTGCCCGTTCGTTTAGCGAACGTAACTATGCGTACACTGACGACATGACCGCGAACAGACGAAAATACTGATAGTCGCGTCGAAACTGAAACTCAAGTCGAACGGACTCGTCGATGAAACAGCACCTGCACGTACCCGAAAACGACAATTCTGGAAAATTGGTTTCACGCGACGAAGTTCGTTTAATCCAAAACAACAACCGATGGTATACTTCACAACTTACTCTAATCCGGGCACTCGGAATGCACGCTACGATTTTCATACGAATTTCTAACATATTTTTAAATAGGAATGAAGTGTGTGAAAAAAATATTATTTGTTACTTACCTCTGAAAAAAAAACACTATGAATGCACTTCAAAGTTTAAATTATTATTATTATTATTATTATTATTATTACTATAGTAAAATAAAAATGAATAAATGAAAAAATTTTAATAAAAAGAGTCAAAGCGAACAGTTAAATAAACTATAAAAAAATCAATATGACTATTCTATTTGATTTTATTGTACAGCAAATTCAAAATGAGAATTCAATTATATTAATAAGTTTATATTAATTTCATATTATTATAAAACAAATTTTTAGATATGAAAACATTACGTTCAAAATACGCTATCGATCTGAAATTTAATTACATTTTTCACAATTTACAAAAGCTATATTTACGACTATAGGGTCCTCTACGATTATAGCTAACCACGCTAGAACGAGTTTGGATATTGATTCAAAAATAAAAAAGTGTATTTCATCCATAAATAATTATAAACGCAAATATGCATTGGTCTTTCTTTTTTTCCCCATATAAATTTGTTATCGATAAAAATATTTTACACATACGCTTTGATGGTTCGTAGATTCAAAAATATAAATATTTATCTACAATTATGTAGTAATAACTCGATTCAATACTCTCCAGAGTGAAAACGTACTCTGTAAAGTAAATAAAATAATTTTAAAAAAATTTTCCGACTATTTTCCCATACTAGTCGTCCTGGTTAGGCTAGCTCATTACAAGTGGCCATTACTTTTATGTATTCGTTTTCTACAGAAAATCAATACTATGCACTTGTGTTCATAAAATTAAAAAAAAACATTTCTCATTATTTTTAAATAATGAGAATATCCAGCGATACAAAGACGGTTATTCATTACTTTTAGAGCTATACTACACTAGCTAACAAGTAACAACTAAGGTCTAATACTCGAAAAGTTTGTTTACGACAAATGTTCCCCATATGTGTGGTAGTTTTTCATAAGTATTGAAACGTTTTGAATATAGAGTGAAACGACTTGTTCGAGTTATGTACACAGAAGAAACAATATCTGATCAACAGAAGAGTCGAACGTAACTTTTGGATAAAGTTTCTGTTACTACAATAGTAGAAAAAGTGGCCATAGGAAAAAAAAACATAAAAATCATTGTAAAAACAATAGATCCTTATAGTCTCAAATTTAAAAAAATCTAAAAAATATCTACCTAGTTGATACGGAGTCGGGTTCGAAAAATATTTTCATAACTTAAACATAGGGGCCGATTCGAGGGAAAAAATGTTTGAAAGAGAAAAAACTTCAATAATTCATTCGTCGTCTGCCGAAAAAGAAATAAATAAATCATTCGACAATTCAGAAAGACACTTTCAGTATTTGTTTTTTAAGTAAAATGTCAACAAAAAAAAAAAACAAAAAAAAACCCTATGAGGTTTTTTTTAATAACCCGGAAAATACTTAGTTCTTGAAAATGAAATAAAATATAAATAGTAGATTGTAGCGAGAAAACATAAATATTACCAGTAAAATGTTACAAGGGTGTAATGAAGGCGTTCAGTATAATACTCGTATTTTGAATACATCATTTTTATAGCCATACGTAAACTTGAACGACTATAATTTTTTTTTTAATTTATTGATAAAAAAAGTATTAAAAATATAAATTATACTTTAATTCTTATATCGATTAACCAACGATATTAATTAATTACGATGCAATGTCGTAAACACGATAAAATTATTTTGTGTATAAAAATTTATGTTTTTTTTATTATTTATGAAGTGCCTACAGCGGCGTCCGTAGTCCCTTCCTTTTTTTCCATATTTGTATATTGTTAGTGTGCAATTTTTATAATCTATAATAAGGTCTTTTATAGTCCCTTGCTTATAATATTCAATCGATGAAAAAAATCAGGTTTAGACAATGGAGGTGGAAAAAATCGCCTTTAGTCACTTTACTCCTCGGAAAAGATGTTGGTAAAGGACGTATAAAAATGTATTAATACACGTTCAAGTAAATCTTGAAGAAACGAACAATCATATTTATGCAACAGAAAGATTCTAAGTGACACCTCAGTGCTATGGACAGAAATATTACAACTCCAACTTTAAATGTGTATGAAAAAAAAAAACTTTTAGCCGTTTAATTTTAAATAAAATAAAATAAAACCGTTTTCAACTCCATTAATATATGAGTAAGATCATGTTAAATCGCCAGGTCTCGAACATAAAGGGTTGAACGTTTTACGCGATGAAAACTTTAAGAAAATAAAATATTTTCCAATTCACTATACACGAGTATAGTTCAAGAGCAGGAAGACAATTTTTTCGTTTTTTCGATACCTTTTTCAAGTCTGTTTAAAAATATTATAGCGCATATTCGGAAAAAAAAGTCGAGCCGCATAACACAGAAAATACAAAAAAAAACATTGTTTATCATAACGTATTAAAAAAATGCATTACGAAGATTAAAACGTTTTCGGAAAACGATACGAAATAGTTTTCACTATTCACGCGAAATAAAATTCATAATAAATCGATACGATCAATACTTCGGGTCTTAATGTACAACGACGATTGAATCTGTGCGCGCGAATAAGCATAATATAATAAATATTACGATACAGGCATACAGCACTCGTTGAGATCGGCTGTTTCGATGTATCACGAGCCGTAATACAATCGATTATGACGATGTTGAGATAAAAATTTTAAAAAAAAAAATAAAAATACTTCTAATGTTATTACATCAGTCGTCTTGGCAACACGAAGTTTACATGGATTTTGTCGGGTTAAAAGCAGAAAAAAAACTATTGGTATATTCTAACCCCGCTGCGTGACATGGTTGAAACGCACGTCTAAAATATTTAATCGAATAACCCAAACGTTCTTTTCTTATGTGTTATTTACACCGTAACGATATTAATTGTTTATAAATATAATATGATTAATATAGTTTCGTTAAATGACATCAGGCACGTGGCTAGAATTACACCACCCCGGTGGCCCAATTATGCGACTAACATTTTTCTTGAGTGGCCGACATTTACTCACCCCTCCCCCCACTGAAAATAATCCAACAAAAAGTGAGTACACTTACTAAATACATATTTTTTTATTTTTAATAACTATAGTATACCGATATCGCTAGTCATTGTGTGTCTTGATTCGATGAATTCGGCTGTCGACGAGTGCCTACGATCAGTTTATACTCATATCAGTCATTATATGAATTTAGAATGTTTTAATATGTAATAGTGCAGGGGTCGGCAACCTTTTTTGACGGAAGTGCCAAAAGTTACAATACACAACATTTTCCAGATTTTAAAGAGCCACTAAAAATGTTCGTAATTTTTTAAATATAATTTTATTTTTAAATTTTAATAGACATAATAATAGTAAAATTACTTTATAATAATATTATAAATTTATAAAAAAAAAAAAAAACATTTTTTAATAATAAAGACGGCGTATGACTAATTAGTTGTAGATAGCATCGCGATCATCGGTTTTGACGACATGTATTATAGTCTGTAACAAACATTTTACAACGATAGACTGTGCTCCATGCGGGCACTATCAAATTATTTTATAGATATAAAATATTGTTTTTGAACATAAGATATTAATTTTTGTGTGTAGTTGGAGAGCCTCAACTTTAGACCGAAAGAGCCACATGTGGCTCGCGAGCCGCGGGTTGCCGACCCATGGGTCATTATATATGGTCATTATATCACATATTACATAATGTAATAGAGTAATCTACATAATAACAAATATCAGACAACAATTTTCCAAACATATGGCTCGACATTATTTTCACTTTGACTCGATTAAAAACTGGATGTATTAAAAATACAGTGGGGGTGGCTAGTGCGGTGACCAGTAAATATTTTTGGGTGGCCGGGCCATCCCAGGCCACCCTTTACTTCCATGCCTGAATAACATGATATTATTATTGGGCCCCGTATCGTATTCGGTTTTTCGACTCGCATAATATATCGAGTAGGTATATTCGTATTCTTGTTCAGAGACATCAAATCATAAGTAAAAAATTTGAACGCGTATTTTTCCAATTAAAAATACGCAATTATATCCGCCGTCGTTCATTGGCGATCGATTATTACGTTTTAAATCAGTACTATTTGTTATTTAGAGAAAAAAATAATTACACTCTGCATGACCACACGCGTATACGGCGTATTACGAGTATAACGATTTGTTTTTTGTTTTTTTACTTAAACTCTCGCAAAAGTGCAAAACACTTTTTCATTAAATGTAAACATTTTTTTTTTCATTCCTGAATATTTCTAAAAACATCTGATCAATCTCAAAAGAAATCATTGGATAAAGCAGTGTGTTCCTTTTTTTTTCCGCTTGTAAAATTGGGAATATTCAAACGTTAACAATAGTGACTATACAACATTCGCAGCGGAAATTCCACGAGGGATTCGATATAGGAGGTTCAATAACCCTCTCGGGACCAAGTATTCGCAACAATCCGGTCTATATCCGCTATATTCTTTATTGGATTACATCATGGATGCCTCGGGCACGAACACGCTTTAGCATCCGAGCGTTCGGCGACGCCGTTTACCACAATACGCAACGGGCGAAAGAGAAAACGACTCATATCTCCGGTGAATACGACGTCACCATGACGCGTATTACGCGACACGGCGTATACGAATGAAATAAGCAAAGTAAATGTGCGAGTACGAACGACAGCGTAATGTCAAATATAAAAATATTACTAACGTAATGTCCGTTAAACTTACAAACTGTGGTCGACGCCGACTTTAAGCGTTCGTATTCTTTCGACGTCTGGTTCGCACGTTTTCGAGGACCGTTCATGAAAAACCGAGCCAAAGCCTCGTGGTTCGTCACGAACGCCGCTCTACGTGAAGATGTCAAAGTTCCATCCATTAACAACCACCAGACTGCAGCCACCATCTATCAGAGATTCCACTTCAAAACGCGAGGCCACCCCAGACCAAATAATATCTCGACTACACTCGAAATCTCTTCCAGACAACACTACCCGCAAAGCCGGATTAGGTGTTCTAAGCAAATGATTCAAATGGGCCTTATTAATTACTCAATAAATATATTAAGTAACATCGATAAAATACACAAAAGATTACTGTTTTCTGTTATAAATAGTCGTTCTACTAATTTAGGGGAGGTAACAATATGTTTGTATAATACTATATACACTATCTCGTATAGCACGCATTAACCTCGACAAGCGCGCATCGAAAATAACGTATCCGAAAAGGCTCGACCGATTTTAATGAATTTTTTTTCGTGTATACTATATTTGTTAGATAATATAAGATGATGTTTTACACTAATGTCCGATTTATTTGAAAATTTATACGGCAGAATAACGTTTGCCGGGTCAGCTAGTCATCCATATATTTTTTATACCGGACATTTTACGGGCCGAATTTTTTCGAGGGCCGTAAGCAATGCTTATTTTGCTTGTAGGTAAATCCGGCCCTGCCTACCCGACGTCTAAATCGCAATTGGCCCGGAGACCTTCTCAAAAATTGATTAAACTAAATTAAGATTCGTGTAAAGGTAGCTCTACTGCGAGACTCGCCTTTTCTCCGACCCATCATTGACATCGCTCCCGTCAAATTTACTTACTGTGCACACGGTATAGATTGTAAATTTTCAATAAACGTTATTTAAAAAAAAACAAAAAAAAAAACTGGGCGTACTTCGTTTCGCGCTAGACTTTCGCGCGTCATCGTGAAAACGGTCCATGATCCATAGAGCTGATCGATGTCGTCGGTGCCGAAAAAGAAAACTCGGGATGAAAAAAAAAATACAAATACAAATACAGTCGTGCTTCTGATAACCGTACCGGGTCAATCACGTAAACAAAACGGTGTTAAATCTACTCTGAAAATATTTTAAGTTTCGATTGGTATTCTCAACACAAACACAATACGTGCACGGCTGACAAAAGGTAGCTGTCGGTTTTCACGGTTGTCTACGTCCAAACTCGTGAACGTGTATGAAATATGAATTTTAACCCGTCCAAACTTTTGACGCCTGTGGTATCATACGGAACTCACTTAACGGTACGGCGTTTTATATTAATTAAAATGTTTACGGCAATGGACCGACAAAAAATTATAATTTGTTATTGATTAAAATTAAAATCCGATTGAAACTTAAAATGGTTTGAAGACAAAACTATTTTTAAAACTTAAAAATATTATATTCGTTTAAAACTAATAATCGATTATGAAAATTGAAAGTTTAAAACAAACATTGGCATTTTTTACTCGGAATCAAACTCTCGGCTTGAAATTCAAATAATTTTTTTTTTTTTTGAAAAAAAACGGGATACCTTTAAAACAAATCAAACTATTAATAATTATATTGAAAAATAATAAACATTATAATATAATTCTACGGTTTTATACGTTATGTTTTGCGTTATTACTTTTGATAAAACAAGAATTAAAAACAACACGAGAAACGTATAATTTGATTATTGATTTTGTTTTCATATTCCGAAAAGTTTAACTCGCAAAGCTTTTTACTTGGATTATTTTAAATTGAATTCTGCTCTTGTAGTAATATTCGATTAATCGTCAATCCAAATAAAAATAGCTTAAAATACCTACCCTTTGGGTACTTAAATCAATGCTAGTCGTTATTTTATAAAACCGATGTGGTTCAATACACTATAATGCAGATATGTACGTTTACACGAGTAGATTGTACGCATATCGATTCACGTGTTTAGAGTGTATAAAAAAGCTTGAAATATAATAATGAATAAATAACTCAACTTTAATGAGATATTTCCAACGACATTTTTCACAAAATCTGGTTAACAAAATGTATGGTTCGGGTATTTTTTTTTTTTTAAACTTCAAAATAAAACAAAAAAATTTTCAAATTCCGGTTCCAAAAATAAAAATAAATCCTTTTTATACGTTTTCATTGCAGCGCAGCATCGTTGATTATTTTCAAAAAAATTTAAAATATTGAATTAAAAATAATATTGAAGTTATTCCGTGCGTCAGATATTCGTGATACGCTCTGATGTATCCTTATATTGTATACAATACACATACGTATATTTCATTTGGCACCAATTAGAAGAGAAATAATAATTATAAAGGAATTAGAGAACTTAAATATTGTGCTTACGGTTTCAATACGTTGCGCTCTATAGCTCTAAAGTAAATAATGCACTCAAACAATGCCATTATTCAAGTGAACTATTAAGACACATTAATTGTATTCAAACACAAGACACGAAACCTTAAGGGAGAAATAACGAAATAATTGCCCTTGGGTGGACTAAGACAACTACTCGAATACACCACGTGGTATTTATTAATCTTAAAATTATATTGCATAATATAGATTTACTCTTGTAGTGTAGGGCAACGGAGAGTTCTCTCTCTCTCTCTCTCTCTCTCTCTCTCTCTCTCTCTCTCTCTCTCTCTCTATCTCTTTCTCTTTCTTTTTCTTTTTCCTCTCTTTCTTTTTCTTTCTCTCTTCACGATGAACTTTATTGCATTCTCGTGAATCAATAAAAAAAATTCAAAAGCGTACTGCAACCCTAAGCTCGTGCAACGTGTACGCAAGAATTACAACGTAAGTCTTTTATATTTTACAACGAATCAATGGTAAGGTGAAAAATCCGGAATATACATGGCGTGTGCAAAAACATTTGAATAAATTTAGTACGAGGATATATAAAGTATGTACAAACTCGACGGTATGGAAAGAAAACGTTTTATAAACAAAATCACTATAAAAAAAAATTTAATATTTGGACAAACGAACACAAAAACATATTTATTTTTTATTTATTTTTTTGTTTTTTGACTTATTGTTGAATAAAACTGTTCTATACCGGCTTCTAACTTATTATCTGTGCACGTGAATGATGATCAGTTCAAAAATTTTGACACACCACCTCACCGAGGTCAATTAGGTGTCGTGTCAAATGGTAGGTACGATAATTTTTCTAAAACCTATTGGATTGACACGACAGTGGCGTACACAAATACCGTTCGCGATGAAACGGTTTCGGAACAGTTAGTTTTAATAATTTTAACACCGGGGGAAAATATTTGTTTTTTTTCAAACCCACGTAAACGCCTGATTCGTTGTGGTCGACGGATTTTACCAGTAGATAATTCGAATCGAGTGAATTACTCGCAGCCGTTTGAAACTGAAACGCGAATTCAAACCTGTACGAGCAACTTCCCCCCCCCCTGACGTCGTTGAAAACAGTCGATAAATACTCGAGCGAATTCGAAACAAATTACCGCGGCAAACCGAGATAATATCGATGAGACTTTTTAATAAACACAAATCAATAAAATTAACAACAATCTGCCCGCGACGCGAAAACGACGAGAAAGTGAACTTTTCACGAATAATAATAATGTAGTGTTTTGTTATTTTTAAAATAAAATTTTCAAACAATTATTTTCCACTCTAGACACGGGGAGTGTAATAAATAACTCACGAACTTTCCCAGGCCTTTGATGTCATAAATACCACGAAACAATGTCCGCGCGTCGCTCGAAAGTGCTTATGCGTACAATAAAATTACATAATAATGATCTGGAATTAAACATTCCGAAAAAGGTACAAACTTTCCCACATCACTTCGAGCTGCCAGCCGGGGCACTCGACCGGCGCCCGGAACCACCGAGACTACATTGTGAACGGTATAATTAGATGAATTCAAATTGAATCAGGCGCAGGGAGCGGTTTCGCGATCGTGTGATCGCGAATTTCGCGTAATCGGAGCGAAATAACGACGTGCGCTATGGCGAAATCAGTACGACCCCGCGGGTATTGTCGACGGAACACAAAACAATAAACGTAACTTCCTGGCCGGTTAAAATTATCAGACGACGACCGTTGAGTCGGATTGGTCGAGTATACTTTTTGATAAAGTAAACATTTCAGCAATTGCTATGGTTCTTTTTTTAAATTTTTTTTTATTTTACCCATTTATCGTTGACATTTTTAGAAACTTTCGGTTTTTATAAACCATAACCCGTGGCCAATAAGCGTCGCTATAATGAAGCTTGGTAAAATAAAACAAATTTAAAATATTAAAAAGCTGATATGTACCGGTTCGTAGAGCGTTGCTTGTGAATTTACGATCTAGGGTGCGTGGACGTGACGCCGCCGTCGGCGCACATACGGGGGTACCAGGGGGTGCTGAACACCCCCTAGTCATAAATTAACATACCCAGTTTTTTTTTAGCTTAAAAAATTATTTTAAGAGCATGATTTTGTATTTACGAGTATCAACGCTTGTGATCCAGAAGTTTACCCGAACATTTATAAATTTATTCAAGTAGCAATTACCATACCGATTTTATTAACTACATGTGAAACCGCAGTGGCGAATACAGAAATTTTTTTTGTGGGGGGGGTCAAGAGCAAAAGTACGATATAATTTGACTAATGTATGTGAGAGAGAGAGAGAGAGCTATAATGCTACGAATAACGACCACGCTCCAACAAACAATACAGTATGATAAATGAAAATATTTTTCGATATTCTATTAATAAAATTAGATGTTTTGGATGTTAGTGTATTACAATGGGTAGCTTGGGACCCCTTCCTCTCTTGGATCCGCCACTGTGTGAAAGGTCGTATTCGTCGATGCACCGCATTAAAAATCGGTTACGTAACGACATAGAACAGAATAGATTTACTAATATTCCGTCTTTACAAATAGGAAAGAACTATAAATTACTTCAACAATGAAAATATTATTGACAAAGTTGCGCAAAAATCTAATAGATTTCGTTGGTAATAATATTAGCCGCGCGGGTCTCATTTATTTCTTTTTCGTTTTTGTTATGTATTTATATCTTTTATATTGTATATCATGTAATTATTAAAATCAAAAAAAGGTTTTTTTTCAACTCATTTTATATCGTCTAGGAAGGTATTCAGTGTTGGTTATGTATTAAATAAGTAAAATATTTTTTTTTTATTCGAGATAAGATTTCATTATCTTGAAAATATTAAGGTCATAATTAAAAATTCAAATATATCGTATTTAGTAGAAATGGGGAGGGGGGAAAATCCCCCAACTAGTCGCCTTGGTGTGATAATTTAAATAAAACGCCCGTGGGCAAGATTGAATAAAATGTGCGGTATATGAAAATTTCAATATTTGTCCGAAACCAACGAGTGAAACCGAGGGAAAATTGATTTTTTTTTCTATTTGTTTGAACCGTAACACAGTACTTACAACAAAAAATGCATTACTCGTGAAAAACGGATAAAACGCATATTACGCTGTTCGATCGCGGGACGGCCCGCGTACATCGTATATCAACGGTAAGTATCGATGTATTATATTTATAATACCTGCAGTTTTTTCACCGAGCCCCCGCCGCGATTGCCGAGTATAGAACTACGTTACGCAGTCTCTTTACATTTCGTTGTTGTTGCTGTTGCTTTTTTATTTTCATGCGCACCCCCGCCGGCTTATATGCGGATACCGCGTTAGGCTTTTATTTGCGTGGAAACATAACGATTCGCGTGGTGTACAGCTCGACGACGAATAATAATAACAAAAAAACGAACGAATGATCTCGGAGCACTGCAACGAGTGGGAAAAAAATCGATGTCGCCCGTATGCTGCGCGTTATTATTTCCGTGCACAGACATAAAACAGGCGATCGGATAACAATTATTATTCTACAGCGGCCATTGCCAGTCGAATAAATCACCATGTTCGATTATACCTGCAGTATGGTCGTGAAATCGAAAGAGAAAAAATTTTGAAACAAACGAAATGGGAAATCCACGCGTGTCCGTCGACTACCGCATACCGTTGTTACGCGCATACGATAGGTTCGTGTCGGAATTTCGTGAAATATCGTCAACGCCTTCAGAGACGGCCGTGGCGCCGAAGTCAGTTTTCAGTAAAAACTTTCTACTGTTTTTAGTACGGGTCTCGTTTTGGTACGTGAATATGAATGTACGTATACCGCGATCACGTGAATGAAACGAAATAAATCACGTATGGATAATACACGTGAATCAACGAAAGCTTAATCACGTGAACACGTATATGAATCGTATTCACGTGAATAGGTGTACCTATTAACCAAAAATTTTGCTGTGTAAAAAATGGTCGTTAAAAAACAAAAAGATGTTGTTAATTTGGTAAATGATACCTACACGGTGGTCACATATTGCATTCCAAAAACCGATTTTAGGTACTGAATAAAAACGTCGACATGCTGATGTTTTTACACCAAAAATCGAGAATCGTTGCACTAAATATTATATTTTTTGAGTTGAGATGGGCATCACATGGATACAAGCCCATTATTAAATTATAAAAAATTGCTAAAAAGTTATAAATAATATGTCTTTTTTTTCATTATTGTGTTTATCTATTTATCATAATTTCTTAGATAATTATTTATTCATATGTTATTTATTATTGCATTATCTATTTGCTTAAATTGGTTTCGTGTAGTTCTATACATAAATTAACATTAAACTATTAACGTTTTTGTATAAAACATTATATTGTTGATATTATTTGCTGAGCGTTTATACTAAACATTTATACTTAATGCTAGGCTTATTTTACACATAGTCACTGCACACGAGGACCGATGTCGACGAACATGATTACCTATATCAATTCACGTATTCACCGTGATCATATAAATTCGCGGAGTCACGTGAACAAAATTATAAATACACGTGAAATTTTAAGCAACGGTTTGAATAAATTGAACATTTATTTCACGTGAAATAAGGAGCTACAGTTTTTAGTGGTATTTCAAAGCATTATGAGCATACCTTCTAAGCTAGTATCCATCCACCTTACCACAATAAGTCGAGAAACTGCCCCTCGTTTTTTTTTTCCTCTAGTGGATCTAATCTAGTGCGTTTCGCAGCCTTACCACACCCAACCACCCACCCTTAACAGGGATCGCGACAGCAATACCCAGACACAGGGACGGCGCCACTGCCTTCAGAAGGGGTTGAACCCGCGACAACTCGAATCGTCGATACATTTTTATCACAAGACCTTTTAAACAAGAAAACAGTAAAAACAGACGCTCGGTTCGTTGTCGAATGAATTATCATAGGTGCGCCGTAAAAACCAAAACGCAAGTTCTAGTCGCGTAAAACGGACTCTCGCGGTATGTGGGTGAATAATTTAACCGGGGAACGTGATATTGCGTTCGCGAAACAAAAAGGTCGTAAAAAAACGAACACCGCTTAGGTGGGTAACTCATTTTTGAAATTAGTTAGAGTGGTTTCAGTATCGGGTTTAGGAGGCGGTGGTATATAGGATAGGTGTAAAAAGTATGTTGTAAACGCTGTTCTCGTTTCATTATTTAAACGTGCCTATATTATAGTCGCTTCATTTTCATTTCGACCGTAATTATTGTAAAACACGTACAGAACACATTTTATTTACTCGAAATTTAACGATGATATATTATAATCGTTGTCACATCGGTTTTCAATATTGTTTTTCGTGTAATATTATTTCGCTAATTACCTATATCAGATGAGATTTTCGCTTTTTTCCTCCCATCGGTGAAAATCTAACCTAGAGTATGTTTCGCAGCCTTACCACGCCCAGTCCAGTGCCAGCCCTCATAAAGTGTACCGACCTACTTCACATATTACTACGAAAAAAAAGAACAAAAAAGAATCATTTTGGTTTTTTCTTTCGCGTGATTTGTGATTTGTGAACTTTACAAAATGTAATTAATACGATCATATTATTAGTGGAATATTAAGTGAGATTTCATTTTAGTATTTTCGTATAATATTATGTATCGAGGTACTAGGCAAGGTTTGTACTTTATATACAGATCTATTATTTATAAACCTTGGGTACTAGGTACGAACTTTTCTATGAATAATTATGGTTATATCATTGAAATTATACGCGATCTACGAATTTAGACCACAGTCCACATCGAGACTATATAATATTATATTCGTTGAGTTATAATGAAACAATTGACCTGTTTGCAGGAAAAAAAGCGAAAAAAAATGTTTTAAGTAATATTATATATATATTCTAAGCAGTATTCATTTTTTAAATAATATTTTTTATTTTATTTATTTATTAATTTTTTTTTTTTATATAAGTAAAAGTATAATTATCAAGTCACATTTATCTCACCGTGATCGTGTAGTACTAAAAGTATTATTCATATCTTGGCAGGTACTAATTTTGTGTTTTATAGAAATAAAAGTTGATTTTTATTAGTTTACATTAAAATTTAGACATCAAATATGACCTTAAAGCCCCAAAATACATCGCGGGCCGGCACTGACGCCCGCCCTTAACAGGTATTGCAACTGCAATACCCAGACATAGGGATCGGCGCCACTGTCCAACGGGAACACTGATGACAATAACCGTTGCGTGAATCAGCAAACGACGTTGTACCAAAATATTCCGAGACGATATTCGCCGGGGCCAAGGCTCAGTCGGCCCGGGGCCGTAGTTCCGCCATTAGCGACGACTGCTGCGGACGACTTTGTAAAATGCTACGACATTAACTGTACAAATGTAAGTGCGGATAGGTATAGATTCGATATTCACCCCTGGGGATTCGCGTGACGCCACCGAGCGCGGTGTGACGTTAAATTAAATTCAAAACCGACGAATGGAATCATGGTTGTTTTCGGCCGACGGTTCCGAGAGAGCTGGGATAACGATGATTTTACCGTCCACCAGCGTACAGTTTTTCGCCGAAACCACGCGAAACCCAGCGATGTACAATCGGTACGATTTTCCAGTTTCGGGCCGAAAGAGTGATTGTCGCAAAAAAAAATCCATGCAGATTCGATGACGATAACGTTCGTAAAAACGGTACGTTCCGACGCCATCAAGCTATTTCGTCGATTCGCGTGTATATTATATTATCCATACGTGGCATACGTGATTTATTTCGTTTCATTCCCGTGATCACGGTATACGTTAGGGTGGCCAGATTTTGAAATCACCGATCCGGCCCATTTGAATGTCGAATAACTTTTTACGTTTCAGTTGTCAATATAAACTACAAATCGACGACGGCAATCTAAAAGGACATATTATAAGCGACATTTTCGAAATTATTCAAAAACAAATTTTTACCAGTGACTTATCATTGAATATTTTTAATATAATCATCAAGCACAAAGTTGGTTTTTAATCTATTTTAAATGATCTTTCAGTTATATTTTTGATTAATAAAGCTGAGTATTATATATAACAATGAATACAAAGTTAATTCGTTAAAATTGAATTACTATTTTAAAAAAAATTAATGTTATCTAAAATTATTAGGATGAAGTCGATTTCGGCGGTCATTTGTCAACTGACGCGTTTCCGAAAATACGCGTTCAGAAGGAACAGAAATCGCAGGAAAACTCAAATATTTGAGTTGAAGTTCATAAAGTTCTGGAAATGTACTTTTACGTTGAATCCGAAATTTTAGAGGACATTCGGTTCGACTCAAGTCGGGCATTTCCAAGTATTGACGAAGCATCGGTGAAGCTGAAATGTCAGTGGACGAATTAGTTTCGATTTTTGAGACTTTACTGTCAAACTGTTCCCATAATAATGTAATTAGGTTCAATGTTTATCGGAGGTGTTGAAGATTCAATGATATATCATGAGTATTTTTCAGTACGCACAAGTTCGTCAGTTATTAATTTTTCAGCGTTCGTCGCGTTTTCGTCTGTTCCGAATCCTGCTTTTTTAAATCTCGGGTCCGTAAATGTCGCTTTTGCGACCGTTTCGTTTTGGCCCAATATTCCCAAACGTCTAGCTATGATTTCCATTAAATTTTGTTTGATTGAATTTCCTGTCGCCATTTTAGTCGCTACACTGGTTAACGTATACTACAGACCTCTTTTGAATGGAATAACTTAAGAAAGTGTCGGGTATTTAATGTTTGTCAGCCGATAATTCAACAGTCGAATGGTTTTAACAAAGTCGACAATCACGAATCATAGTACGTCAACGTCATACTCTATACGATTATTTTTTTTTCTTCGATTACTAATCGTTCGATTGTTAAAATCATTCGATTGTAACCCATCCATAAATTACCACGACGATTACGGTGCCGAACAATCGTTTCGAAAATCGAAACATCGACGGCCCGAATATCGCGATAGTGATGTACATCGATGTCATATTTGAGTCTGGCATGATGATAACCACAGACTGCCGTCGACAGACGTGCATTATCAACGCGGGTCGTCGAGCGTGCGACAAAAACAGCTGTTGCTGTTTACGACCGCCTCGGCTGCAATAATTACTGCGTCATAGATATAATATATTCCGTACGAGAACGTCTCGCGCGCTTATCATCGTCGCGCGTCCATTGTTTTGTAAACATCGCCGAGTTTCGCGCGGGTTTTCGACACCTCGACGGACAGCCCGCGTACGTTTCCGCGAACATCCGGCACACGTTTCCCGCACCCGTCGCCATGGACTTCGAAGAGTCGTTCATCAACGCCCAGGACTTTGACGGTCTCGTCCAGGTGGTGAGTAACGTTTTGCTCTGTGTGCGCGTCGATCCGTTTCTCGCTTTTCCGTGCGTTCGAGCACCGCCGACGGAACGCGGACGCGTTATAGACGGTTTTTTTTTTTTTTTTACTGTTTTTATTTTCTCCCGTTGTCGACAGGAACAAGCTCAAGAGATGAAAGAGACCACGACCACGACCACTCCGCCTCCGGTGGCCAACAAGCGCGGACGCAAGCCCGGCAAAAAGTCCAGCGACAAAGTGGACATCAAGGCGAAACTTGGTGAGTAGCCTCGCGTTACTGTTTTTTTTTTTTTATTTATTTTTTTTGTCACGTACGTGTGCTTGTCGCCAGAGAGGAGCCGACAGAGCGCCCGCGAGTGCCGTGCTAGGAAAAAGTTACGCTACCAGTACCTCGAAGAGTTGGTGACGGACCGCGAGAAAGCCGTCTTCTCGCTGAGACAGGAGTTGGAAAAGGTATTCGTCATCGTTCGAGCAAATTTCTTTTCTTTTTTTTTTTTTGAACGGACAGTTGTAAATTTTGTGTTTTTTTTTTTGTTTTTGTTTCTCTTCCGTCTCGTAGTACAGGCAATGGTGTGTCGAAATCGACGAAGGGAGGATTCCCGAAGGTTTGCCCGCGCTCCTCGAAGAAATGGGTGCTGTGAAACAAGAATCCGGCGGTGTGATTCCTATACAATGATAATCTCGTTATTTTGTTCAATGTGCCATTGTTTTCGTTGTACGTGGATTTAGCTTTTTATCGATCTAGATTTTTAATAAATATATATTTTTTTTATTATTATTACATGGTTATGTTTACAAATAAATATTATTTGATACATTTTATTAATTCATCTAATTTTTTTTTTTTTTTTTATTCAATGTGAACTACGCTGATCACAGGGACCACAATATTACGGCTATGGTTGTGCTTTAGAATTTGATATTTTACTAGGAAATAATATGAAGAAAGTACACATTAATTACATAATTCACGTACTTAATAATATTTCTTATTTTTATAAATTCATTAACTGACCGTTATAGGAAAAATTCCAAATTGTATTAATACAGCTTAGGTCTAAACAATATTGTTTGTCACATTATAAACTTTTCATCTATGCAAAATATATTTTCACTATCGAGTGTTTGACTAAATTTTATTTTTATGGACCCGACGTTATTGTCTAAGAATATTTTGATTATTCAAATGTACCTATAGGGTTAATTTTCTAAATATTAATATCTCATCAATGCGAACATGTTTTTATTTAAATTTCACTAAGGATGTTATAATGTTAGTAAAACATAACTATTTCTATTTTGATTTTATTAAATTAATACATTTTAAAATACAATGGTCTGATATAACGTTTTATATTATGGAAAACATCAGAAAATAGAAATAACTACAATCTACTTATGGACATTGATATTTGCTTCAATATTTATAAGTCTTTTATTAAATAATTTTTTTTTGAATGTGAAATTAATCTTCTATAATCTATATACTATTATAAAATACAAGATAGGTCACTAGGGACTGGATTTATATGTTTTTACATATTGTTACTGGGTCTAAGCAGTCTTATGAGAATAAAAATGTGGACGATTCATTGAATTTTGAGTTTGTAGAAAAGATTTTTTTTGCATATTTAAAAATCATATAATTTACTTAATAAATTGACTGCCTTTGCATTTTTAAGAATGCTTCATTAGTAGCTTTATGTGAGTTAAATTTGATGCACAAGGCAGTCAACTTGTCAAACACCAATAAAAAAAAATCCTGAATTATGATTTTTAATATTTTTTCAAAATTGTTAGAGAAATATATGGATGAATCATATAAAATTTTCAAGTTTTTGACAAATATTTAAAACGTAACTAAGAGATAAACTTTTAAAAGAACAAGGCATTTTCCGTTCTATTTTTAGCCCGAAAGTTGTCAAATTTTTTTCATAGATGTAGTGATACGTCAATAATATGGTAAAAATGTCAAGTTTCTAGCAACATTATTTTGAAGTAATAACGAAATTACTACATTCGAATGACTGAAAAAGTTGTCAACTGCGACTAAGCCATTTTTGGTCCATTTTAGGCTGTTTTTTCCCTCGTTTGAAAAAACTATTGACATGCATAAACCCTAAAAGTACAATCTACATTGAATTTTCTACCTATTAAGTTGGATGAAACTTTTGGACAAAGTTAAGTTGGCAAAAAATGTCTCCAGAAAAAAAATAATCATTGTAAAACTGTAAGATTCATTGCTTCACTTAGAATCTAAAATAAATGGTAATACTTATTGCACCATTGAAAATCTACATTTCGTTATTTTATGGCATAAGTTTGCAAGTACATTTTTCTGTAATTAAAAAAGTATATATTGAATAAAGTTATGTATAATTATTAATTATATGATATAGTCATGTAAAAACTAGTTTTTTTACCCATTGAAGAGATAGTCTTCCTCTTCTAGCTGTCATAACTTGTCTTGTTAACTTTTGAAAACATTCATTATATTTTTATCACTCTAACAAATAATCAAATTTATCAAGTTGGATTTTATAACTTAATTATTGAGAATTTGGTTCCCTTCAATTATTTGCAATTTTAAGTTTGATTTTTGAACTGAACATCATAGTTTAGTTTAAAATCAATCTGTATGTAACATCACTAATAATAATATAAGTTAAAAAATATCAAAATTTTTATTTTAGTTTTAAAAAGATTACTGCTTAATGTTAATAAATTATGATAATTTAAATTTATAAATTATAATATTTTAATGATGATATTGATTTATGCAGAGTAAAGTAATAATAATAGTCCGTGTGTTAGCTGCTCAACACTAATCACATTTTCAAATTCTGACCCGTAGTGTAACTTACTAGAACTATTAGATAGAAAATAGTAGGTACCAGAAAAAATGGTTGCTATTAAAAACAATAGATCCTTCAATTTACTTAAAATCTATATTTAATAATTCATAAAAATAAATACTACAAATAACTACAAGACTTATACTATAACAAACATTAGGATTATACTATAATACTACTATTGATTTTAATTAAATTAAAAACGTACATAAAATAAAAAATTTAATCACTGATAAGATTACACAACACAACATTTTAAGAAACAAATACTTGATTGAAATTAATACAAAGTGTACTTTTATTTAAATTTAATTCAATAGATAAATTATTTAACTAAAAAAATATTTAAGTAAAAAAATAGGTCAAATATAAACTGAAAATAATAAGTACTTGAATGCGATAGTACAATACATGTTATTCATTTATTGAAATTAAATTTTTAAAATAAATTTGACTTTAAATATCATAAATCTATTTAGCAAAGGACGCAACTACAAAAATTTGAATTTTTTTTTCCATTAAATAAGATAGGAAAAAAATACAATTCGTTTAATATCATTTTTAATTATTTTTCAACGAAATAATAATCATAATTATATTAAAAAATTGTTTAATGTATAGTTATTACTTACTAACTAATAATGATCTATATAATTTCCTTAACTGAATTTGTTTATAATATAGAATTTTTTGTAGTAATATAATTATTGAGTTGTATTATTATTTGACTGTTACAGATAGTAAAATTATGGTTCGATTATGATAATATTAATAGCTATATAGCTCCTATTGAGTTAAATATTTCAAATGAATGTGTAAATGGTATTAGTTCTGTCAACATTGATTTTGTAGAGGAAAATAATAATTTAGATGATCAGAATAGATTAATTACAAGTGCAGGAACCTCAGGTTAGGAAAGTAAAGTTTAATTAAGTTACAGTGTTAAATGTATAATATTATTTTACTTGTATAGGCTCTAATGAAATTGATATTACAATAACTAATGTGGTGTCAGATAATGTAAATGAGTCCAATATATTGAAATGTGTACAAGAAAAAGAAGATCAAACGAAAAAAATGAATTGTATGGTAAAGAGTAATGTGGTAAAAAAAAAAATTAATGGTATTTGGTCCTATAATATACCTAAACAGTCTAAAATGTTGAACAAGTATGAAATTGTAAACTTAGTACAAAAAATACAAAATTAAAATATAATGAAGTAAATAATGAAGATTGGTTGAAAATATTTCAAAAATAGCCACTGGAAATTATCAACTGTCAAGAAAATTGATACAAATTATATCATAACAGCTCCAACTTTAAGAAAAGTAAGTTTAACAGTATGTTCAAGGAGAAATTCATCTATACAATATTTTTACCAGTAAATGGTGATTTGTAATATTAGTATATAACAATGATAATATTAAAATTATTAATTCATATATTCTGTAAAACTTTGATACAATAATTAAAAATATATATAAAAATAATTCTTTCAAGCAAAATTGTTTAGAGATTTTATTTTAATATGGTTGAATACATTATTATAATATCAATTATTATTATTATTATTATTGTTTTACACTGATCAGCTAAGAACATAAATTAAGTTGTTCAAGAAAAGTGATAATTACTTTAAATGAAAAAAAATTCAAATAAAGGAAATACTTTTATTCAATTATGGAACTTTAATATTATTACACAGTAATAATTTAATATTTTTAAAGTACAAAATAATTCTTCAGTTAAAATTCAACGATTTAAAAAAAATTTGGAAAAAATTGTATCTTCAATAATACAGAAAATAATAGATGAAATAGGCGTGAGTCCATTAGTAATTGCCTAGTTTACAAAAAATTGATCAATTTATTACTAAATTATTATTCACAATTTTATTATTAATAATTAATATATTTTGGGTACAGAGCAATATTGATTGAAAGAAATGTATTGTTTTTTTCATCTGGTGTAAAATTTGGTATTTTGGAGTTACGACCTTTGCTAAATATGCTGACGATATATATATATCTTAAGTCAAAGACGTTTTAAACATAATATAATTAAGATCTAAATTTGAACAAAAGGAGGTTTATTAATAGCCACGGCTCCAGAAAAAGTGTCATAAATATTTATCGTTCCTGGTAACATAGTCCAAATATTAGATTTTGGATCCTAAGTTTCAGCAGAGTAATTACCACGTCCATCTTCATTACTCACCACATATAATAAACCATTTAAAACAACAACACCTATGATGAAAATATATTCAATATAAGTTTTTAAATGAAAAGTTATTAATAAAATAATATGGATTACGGAGATGCTGTCGTTTTTTATGCATGTCACACACAGAAGTCCAAGTATTAGAACTTGGATTATATGCTTCAACAGTTTTTAGATATTCTAGTCTAGTACCACCAACGGCATACATAACACCGTTTAAGACTGCTACTCTTACATGAGAACGGCATTCATTCATATCTGCTACTCGAGCCCATGTATTAGTTCTAGGACAATAGCGCTCAACAGATTTCAAGTATTCAATATCACGCCCCAAGCCACCAACCTATAAAATGAAAATAAAATACATTATATCCTCCTACAATGTCACTATCTAAGTAACAAACTAAAATAAAACAACAATATAAATAAGTAGTACAATGTTGATGTATAGACTTTATATAGAGATATCAACTGCAGGCATCACATCCGTGAACCAAATAAACATAAAATGTTGATGCACTTAAAAATTGAAAAAAATATTTTATATTACCACATACAAATGATCATTAAGCTCTCCAACACCACAGTTATCTCTTGGTTCAGACATGTCTGATATAGTATTCCACTTATGGGTACTGGAGTCAAAAACTTCTGCACTTCTTAAAGTACGACGATAACGCACTCCACCAACCTAGGGTATACATAATCTTGTTGGTAATAATATTAAAAAACTGAAACGAACAATGTGTAACTAAATAATATTCTTATATAACTCACAACGTAAATACAGTTATCCAATACACCAACTCCTGGACCAATTCTTCGTTGTAACATGGGTACTATATTCTTAAAACAAGGAGATGGTGAAAATAGGTCTAACATAAAAACATTATTTTTTTCACGCTGCAAGAAAAACAAGAGTTTATCATTTAATACAATACATTCTTCATCTAACTCGGGTACATTCATATAAGGAAAACGCTGCCATCAACCAATGTATGCTAAGTGTTTCTCTGCCTTGTTCTTTACCAATAATTAGTATTACCTGTTACGATAGAAATAGATTAATACAAGATAAAAATTCAATCACCGCTTACTGACTTTTGGTACTCTAGGTTTGGTACGTATAATGTCAGGCTTTTCAGAATTCAATAATTGAAAATAAAAAGCTTCATCCAAAAAATCTCTGCCTATAAATAATATGATTTAAATGATGACTTAAATTCACAATAATGATTATTTCAAAGAATCAACTCACATTCCAAACTGTTTTTAATAAGAGGTTCCTCTCTTACTCTATTATATAAATATTCTTTTGATGCTAAAGGCAAACGTACATGTTTCATTAGTTTAGGAAAAAAAATTTTTCTGGTGGTAATGTCATGATTCACCCAATCAACAACACATTCAAATACCTATAAAAAAAAAGTACAGAGGATCAAATAAATGTTATAGCAGAGGCGACTCGTGAAGAGGATAAACCTCTCTTCTAAAATTATTATGAATCATTAAATATAGTATGATCAAATAAAATATTGATTTACAGTTTTTGAATTTATAATTATTTGCATTAATATGATATATAAGGGTACTATTATCAGAAATAAGATGAGTGATACTTGTTTAAACACTATCATGGAAATAATATTCTATCAACAAAGTTAAAAAAAAAAACAAATAATCAACGTCTATCATGTTGATTCTTGTGTCTTTAACAGTCACTATTCACAACTATGATCTAAATACCAAAAAAAGAAGAGCAACTGAATAGTAATTCACATATTGGAGTGATTGTTTCAAACGTTCAATATGTATATACAATTATGCAATTACAAACTGATTTCTGCTCAATTAATATGTATATTGTCAATAGTTACTTTATCTGTGTCCTCTTTATGATTTTTAGTTCAAATCTGATTATTGACCATATTGTTTGAAGATGAAATTTGTTTCAATATAATTTTTTTTTTGTGTTTTCAATTAGATTACTATATTATAATAGGTGAATATTAAAACAATTTTATTCTTTTGGAAGAGTATCATAGAATAAATGAAAATCTTTTTCCATTGACAACTTTAGCTGTTGTGATGATAAAAATATTGTCATTGTTACAAGAGTTATATTTTAATTTGAAAATGGTAGTTCATAATATTACAAGACTATTGTTGATAATATGAGATTTATTTTCGGAATATTATTATCATATTAACAATTTAACATTTATTGGTTTGATAAAAATCTTGTCGGCTGAATAGCAACAAGATAATTGTCAAACCAACCTATTTTTTTTTTCAATATGATCAAGGTTTCTGTGTATTATGTTCGATGGCTTTTTTTGTATTCTATACGACTGTGCGTCGAACGAACGTGCGTCGGCTCTTCTACGCGTGTTTAAAATTAAAACGGAGCGCGGACTTCGGGGACGGGGGTATAGCAGTAGTCGTACGTCGGGCGGCATATTACCATTCTGCACATCAAAATTCAAATAAAACCTATACGGAAATACGGCTTTCTCATTGGTTCAACATTTGGCGCGAAATAATATTTAAATATAATAGTTAATATAATAGATTTTGCATTTGGTACACAATCAGTTACATTTTGAAATACATTTCTTGGTTTCTTTTTTTGGTGACTGTGGTCTGTTGAAGCAGGTCTACCTATAATATTATAAGTTATTAAATTATTATTATTACTATTATCAATTAAATCAAATTACTACTTTGTTCTGTTGAAGCAGGTCTACTTTAATAAAATTATTAAATTATTTAACTATAGTTATAGAGTTCATGCATTTGCATATCAATCTTGTTAAGTCGTATTTAATGCTAGGTGACATAGAAATCCATTTCAAGATACTGTTAAGTATGTGAAATTGTATGTTGCATATTTAGAGGTTTTTTTTTAACTATTTGGCATATTTATGCATTTTTTTTTTATTTTATTGTGCATATTTTTGTTAGATTTAAAATGAGCAACTGACTGATTTTTTTTTATTTTTAAATTGGGTACATTATAAATATAATAAAATATAATTTTTAATAAACTTTTAATTACATGAATGGACTTTTTTTGTTATTCCAAAATGTACTGACAGTGTTTTTATTCTTTAATCTACATATTTTTAGATTTTAAGTGCATATAAATGCATATTTCTGAACTTTTAAAGGCATATTTCAATGCATATTTTTTCAGCTTTTAGTGCATAAATGTACACTTATTTAGGCATTTTTTAGAGCATGAACTCAAGCCCTGTTTATGATTAATGAGGTGATCAAGATTAGGTTATTAAAGTACCTACTACCTATGTAATATACTTTTTTATACTTTTAATATATTGTTTTGTAATAATAAATATATTATATTTAAAATATAAAAAAATAATATATTTTAATATTATTATATTTAAAATACAAAATACAACCATTTATAAAACAAACTATTTGATTTCTTGATTTTAAAATGTATCATGCTACATCAGAATAGTAAATTATTAAACCAAATCCAGTTACTCTTATATTTTCATAAATACCCATATTACACATATTTTCAATTCATATATTTTTCTTTTTTCAACTTTTAAAGTAATATTAGTATTTATTAGAACTTATACTTCTTATATGCAGTTCTCACTTAAATTATGGATATATTTTTAGTTACTAAATTTAGTATTTTGAATATTTTACAGTTCTATATTAAAAGTTAAAAATGTTCAACATTTAATTTTCATTTAGACATTTAGTATTTAGTGAGAATACTATTAGCATATTAGCATACAATTGCAGATGCTGGGCGTTTAATAAGTGTAAGGTTTTATTTTACAATAGATATTGGGTATAATAAAATGTATGATATAAATTATTTTCTATATGCTTTGAGGCTAGTAATTAATTCAAATTTTATATTGCATTCAATTATAGCTTTTTATTCAAAATTGTATTTATAATGTTTTTTTTTTTAGAAACTAGAAGAAAAAAAAGAAACTTATACAACTAATGGGATTTCATTATACTCCCAAGAGGAACCATTTGTTATTCTTATATTAACTCCGATTATGTAACGATATGCAAATAATAATAATAATAAATATTTATAATAGGTTAATGAGATTTTGCATTTGGTACACAATCAGTTACATTTTAAAATAAATTTCTTGGTTTCTTTTTTTGGTGACTGTGGTCTGTTGAAGCAGGTCTACCTATAATATTATAAGTTATTGAAATTATTAAATCATTTAACAATAAGTATCTTGTAGTTAATTAAAAATATACCTGAAGGTAAGCGTTTACTTCCTCTTGTCATACCATGTTTCCTCCGTGAAATGGTTGTTGGTTGTACTCTTATAGCTGCACCATCTCTTTGTCTCAGTGAAGTTGATTTAGACCCTGCAGTGGCCAGAAAAGTATTAAACTGTCCTTCAGATTTAATTTTTTCCAATCTGCTTTTAAACTTTAATAAGCTATCATAAGATGAACCTTTGTAACATTATTAATCATTATGCTATGTATATCTTTTAAAATTAAAAATGATTTTTTTATATCCATGTCCTCTTTGAATGTATCCACTATTGGCTTATCAATTTTCATATTATTTTCAATACTAACTTCTTTATATATTTATAATGTACCCAATTTAAAAATAAAAAAAAATCAGTCAGTTGCTCATTTTAAATCTAACAAAAATATGCACAATAAAATAAAAAAATGCATAAATATGCCAAATAGTTAAAAAAAAACCTCTAAATATGCAACATACAATTTCACATACTTAACAGTATCTTGAAATGGATTTCTATGTCACCTAGCATTAAATACGACTTAACAAGATTGATATGCAAATGCATGAACTCTATAACTATAGTTAAATAATTTAATAATTTTATTAAAGTAGACCTGCTTCAACAGAACAAAGTAGTAATTTAATTTAATTGACCACAGTCACCAAAAAAAGAAACCAAGAAATGTATTTCAAAATGTAACCGATTGTGTACCAAATGCAAAATCTATTATATTAACTATTATATTTAAATATTATTTCGCGCCAAATGTTGAACCAATGAGAAAGCCGTATTTCAGTATAGGTTTTATTTGATGTGCAGAATGGTAATATGCCGTCGGGCGGTGCGGCGTACGGGTTTCGCGCGTTGTACAGCGTCTTTGGAATCGCTCGGATCACCGGCCCACCGTTCATCGATGTCCATCGCCACGTCCCTGACTAGTTTTTTTTCGATAGTAAGCGAAAGAGAGTGGGAGGCGATGGAAGGTGTGCCGCGGGGACCGATCGCCGCGTCGACGTGAACCGGGCGGCCCGCCAGTCGCCGGACCGACTCTGTCCGGCGACTGGTGACTCTGCAAATTGGCCGTGATTTCGTGTCGGTCGATCGTTGCGATCGTACGCGTTTTACATCCGACGCGTCGATATCGTTACAATAATGATCGCGATTGAATTCGCAGTGGCGAGTCGTGCTCACGCGGTTATCGCCCATACAGTCGTCGTCGCGGTCATAGCGAAGGAAAGAAAAATTAAAAAAAATATATTAATCATCGTTTGCAATGGCCGCTCGCGGTTGAATATCGACCGCACGATAATGATTTAATATTATATGACAATGTATTATTATAATGGCGGTTGAATTCGCAGTGGCGAGTCGTGCTCACACGGTGTTCGGAAATGTAAAAGACCGATCGAAAACACGTCGCGTACTCATTTGTGTGACATTTGTCGTGGCGACGAGACGGCTGCACGGCGAAGATTTTTTTTGTCGAACCGCGTCGCGTCGATGAAAGAATAATCATTTTTAAAATTTTGTTTTTCTTTTTCAAATGATTAATAAACGACGCGCGGGTAAATCTCGGCCTGAACGCGTATAATGCGATTTTATTAAAAAAAAAAAAATTATCGCGCTAAAACTGTAGCAGCGAGTCCTGCACACGGTCGTCGTCGTCGTCGTCGGGACTGTAAAAGACCGATCGAAAGCGCTCAGTGCATAAGCACTGACACACATACACGTGACACGATTTTTGTCGCTAACGACTCGTTAGTTATGGAGAACGATCGGTCACTCGAGTCCGATCACGTTGTGGCCACAGTGAATTATAATTGTAATATTATTCGGCGATTCGTTCGCCCGCGTTCTGCTCGTTTGCAGTGGCGGCTCGCGGGTAAATACCGACCGCATACGTATGATGTTTTGTCGTGCTAAAACTGTAGACGCGAGTTGTGCGCATCACGGTCGTCGTCGGGACTGTAAAAGACCTAACCGATAGAAAGAGCACGCAAAAGACTTGATTTTCGTCGGTTACGACGTACCACGTATCGCCATGACCGCCGCACGCCAAACATTTGTTGGCCGTTCGCGTCGTAGTCAAAATGAATAATATATTTAATATAAGTTCTAATGGACTGACTGATGTAGCAGCTCCAAAACGAGCAATACATCCAGATACACCAGAAATCCATAATGGTTGATTTTTATCAATGTTTCCAATGTTTCCATAATATGGTTTAGTAGAATCATATAGATAACAGCGAATTTGCTCATATGATACAAAATAAACAATTGTGGCAGGCAATGCAAGTATTAATGTTGGACTTAGGCCACTCCATAATGATGAAATACCTTCGTTCTGGCTAATTTTTTTAAAAGCATCCTAAACAATAACAAATAATTTTTTTAATGATTTCAAATCATTTTATTGAACGTAAGTATCTGTACAAGAGTTCCTCTAAATTGGCTAGGCCTTTCAAACCATTGAACATTTCTGTAATTCAAAACCGTACACACAAATTTTAACTCAGATCTCGTAAAATTGAAAATATTTTTGATGGGCAAAAAAAAAATCATATCAATGTATCATTAATATCACATATTTATAATAACTGTAATTTATAACATGTGTAAAACAAAACAAATTTAAATTAACAGAAGTATTTTTTTGGTAAATAAAAAAAACATTTTATAAGTAATAATAATTTCAGCATAACATGATTATAAATGTATATAAAAAAACAAATTTAAATTAATAGAAGTACATTTTATAAGTAATAATAATTTCAGCATAACATGATTATAAATGTATATAAAAAACAAATTTAAATTAATAGAAGTACATTTTATAAGTAATAATAATTTCAGCATAACATGATTATAAATGTATATAAAAAAACAAATTTAAATTAATAGAAGTACATTTTATAAGTAATAATAATTTCAGCATAACATGATTATAAATGTATATAAAAAACAAATTTAAATTAATAGAAGTACATTTCATAAGTAATAATAATTTCAGCATAGCATGATTATAAATGTATATAAAAAAACAAATTTAAATTAATAGAAGTAGTTTTTTTGGGTAAATAAACAACATTTTATAAGTAATAATAATTTCAGCATAACATGATTATAAATGTATATAAAAAACAAATTTAAATTAATAGAAGTACATTTTATAAGTAATAATAATTTCAGCATAACATGATTATAAATGTATATAAAAAAACAAATTTATAAATAAATAATAATTCAGTCTTCTAGAGTAAAGTCTTCAAAGGTATCAGTTTTATCAGTCTTATTTGTTGTTGGGTACAATGTAGATGATGTCATACTATCTATCATTGTTTTAGATTCTGAACGAAGTGAAGAATGTATTGATTTTACTATGATGTGTGTTTTTTTTTTTTTTTTTTTTTGTTTTTTTTTTTGTTTTTGTGTCTGTGTACACCATAACTACTCGAAATAATGCTTCAATTTTGAACTTCAGGGTATGTTTTCGGTGGCAAAACGAATATCGGAGGTACCTTAGAGAGGTCACAAGTGAAAATTCCCAAAAGTTTTCAAATGCCACGGGAAAAACAAACAAAAAATGAGGAAAAAACGGTACTTTTTGTGCAAAACCCGTTTTCGACGAAATCGATTTTTTTATTTAGCCGTTACTCAAAAACCAAAAATTGTAGATACTTGAAATTTTCACCAAATGTTTATATTGAAATCATCTATACGTGGTAAAATTGTTGAACACTTTTGACTTTTTTTGAGCTTTTTATAGACAATTTAAATTTTTGACTTTTCTTAGTTTTTTTTTCTGAAAAGTGGATAAAAAAAATTTGGCTGGACAAAAAATCTTGAAAATTTAATATAAAGTTCCTCATAAGTATAAAAAAAAAATTCAAAGCGAAATGCACACCTTTTTTTTTATAAGCATAAAAAGTTTAAATTTTTATGAAATATTGAAAAATCGCGAAAATTTGAACTTATTTTTTTCTGAAATGTGGATAAAAAAAATTTGGTTGGCCATAAAACTTTGAAAATTTAGTACAAGGTTCCTCATTAGAAGTACTTATTGCTATTAAAAAAAATCAAAAATCGTGACTCACAATTTTTTTTTATAAGCATCTAAAGTTCAAACGTTTACGAAATAATTACATGATTGCGTAAAATAATAATTTAGCCTTAAACGATTTTTGATATTTGTTCTTATTCAAAAAGTATAAGTCGAAAAAACTTGAAACTTTCACCAAATGTTTATATTGGAATCATCTATACGTAGTACAATTTTTGTAAACTTTAGACTTTTTTTGAGCTTTTAATAGACAATTGAAATTTTCAACTTTTCTTTGTTTTTTTTTCTGAAATGTGGATAAAAAAAATTTGACTGGACAAAAATTCTTGAAAATTTAATACAAGGTACCTAATATGTCGAACTTATCGGTATAAAAAAAAAATTCAAAGCGTAATGCACAATTTTTTTTTTATAAGCATAAAAAGTTCATATTTTTACGAAATGTGTAGAAAATCGCGAAAATTTGAAGTTATTTTGCAGTTGAAAATTCATAAAATTTTAAGTATTCAAAACTAAGAATTGTAAATTCGGTACAAAGTTTGAAATACGTTTTCCTTCAATTATCTGTAAAAAAATTTGCACTGGAATAAAATCAAAAATTTTTATGAGTGTTTGTAATTACAATTTTTTCACATAATCGCGTAAAATAACAATTTAGGCATCATTGATTTTTGATATTTGTTCTTATTCAAAAAGTATAGGTCGTAGAAACTTAAAACTTTTACAAAATGTTTAAATAGGCATTTTCTTTACATAGTTGTATTTTCAAAATATTTCGTTTATTTTTTAGCTATTTATAGGCATTTGAATAATTCGATTTTTCTTAGATTTTTTTTTATAAAAGTCGATAACAATTTTTTGGCCCTACCAAATCGCTTGAAAATTTAATAGAAGGTTTTGAATAAGTTGATCTAAGAGTGATTCAAAAATTATTCAAATACATAGGCACAATTTTTTTTTATAAGCAGTTGAAGTTCAAAAATCGACAAAATTTGTCAAAATCACGAATATTTGCAAATTATTTTGTAGTTGAAAATGTATAAAAATTTTTTTATTCAAAGATAAGAAATGAAAATTTAATACAAGATTGTTAATAAATTTTGCTTACGATAAGTATAAAAATACCGCGATACGTTAAATTAAAAAAAAATTTGAATGATTGTCTGAATCTATAATTTTTACAAAATCAAAAATTGACGCGTTGAATAAATATAATTAAATAGATTAAGTTTATTATAATATAATCAGTAGCTGACAGCTGTTCTATACAATATATTGGTAGATTGTAAACACAAGGTGTATAACGTACCTTTACATGGTTGAATAGAACGTTACTAACTTCCAATTTCCAGTTATTTTAATGTGTGTATCAGTTCCATAAACATGCGGATTTTATATATTATTATTAATTATTAATATTTAAATAGACGTAGCCACGGAGCATTCAGCATATATGGACAGCGGGGTCGGGTGGTACCGTCACGATAGTGCATTTAGGCAAATAATATGGTATTTACCTACGCCCTATCTATGCACATCCTGGTTTGTCCAATGCTCACGAGCAGAAGTCACATGAATAGACAAATGTAAATTTAACCCAACCTAGGATATTAAAATAAAATATATATTACAATTTAAGGCTGACATCTTCATCTTCGTTCAGAATCGTTTTTTTTTTTTTATAATATAAAATAATTCCAAAATCTATCCAATAATGCCTAATCTAGCAATGCATCTCGTGTATCCCACCCAACTACTGTATCCTGTACTTAACTTACAATGATTTATCATTGCATTCAAATGTAAAGTACCATACAACTAAACTATCGTAAACCAGGTGATCCCATGATAGAAAGTGCTATACACTCCTCACCATTATCTTGTCCGAGGAGCGAAGCGACGAAGGACGAACTTCCACCACCATTATCTTATCGGCTTTTTTGTTGGTTTAAATTTAATGCAGTTTCCACTATCTTTTTTAATACATTCACTAGCTATAACTGTAGAATCTACCGTTTTAACAATCAATCTATTTCTAGATTTTGTTTTAATACAATTAATTTTACTGAACACTCGTTCACAGCTAGCATTGGAGTGAGGTAGACAAAATGCATTCAAAGCAAAAGTAGCAAGTGTTTTAAATTGACCTGATTCCAAATCAAGTATTAATGACCAAAATTTATCAGGCTGATTTTCTATTTTAATGTTTTCTGGTAGAGCCACTAATGGTAATGTTCGCCATTCATCATCAATAAGTTGAATTTCATCTTGTTTCACCATTCTAGGCAATAGTTGTGTAAGGCATAACACAGATGGATATTCAATCCTAGTTTTTGAAGAAAGAGCTACCTTTGGTGTTAACAAATTTAATAAGCGTAAAACTGGATTAGAAAAATCATAACGTTTTTTTATTTGTACACAGCTAACTTTCAGAAAATCAACACATCTAGAAATGAATTCTTTTAGTAAATCTGGCCTTTGAACTATTTCTGGTGTTTTTGTATGATTAAGGACCTTAACTCCTAAATAAACTTCCGAAGGATTGATAAATTTACTTTGATTGGCAGGATTCAATGTAGCAAATGGAGTTTGAAGAACATAGTTACTTTTCATGTAACAAAGTAGTAATTCCTTATAAACAAATTCCATTTTTTCATTTAAATTATTCAATACCACTTGCTCGGTTTGGAAAAACTGGTTTAATGTACTGAATTTTGGCAAAACCCATTCCAAGAAAAAAAAGTACATTTTTGTAAATGGGTCATTCAACTGTGTAAAAATATTTTCTGCTGCAACAAGTTTTTCTGAAAACCACTTTTCATTAAAATATGAATGCAAGGCCACCCACTGTTCCAAAATACGCTGGACAACAGCAAATAGTGACAACCACCTAGTCTGAGAAGGGTGCAATAATTTATGTATTGAAATATTAAAGAAATTTTGAAACTCTATAAACTGGCTCTGTCGCTTGCTACTGTGGCTGAAAAAATTAAACACATTTCGAGCAAAATCTTCAATTTTTCGGGGTAGGGACTTACATGCTTCGCTGCAGCACAGATGTAGAGAATGGCAAATACATTTCATTATAAAAATTCCTGGAAATGTGGTTTTCAACCGGCTTGAAACTGAATTATTAGACCCCATCATTGTCGAACAGCCATCAGAACCAAATCCAACAATATTTTTTACATCAACTTTATAATTTTCAAATGACTGTATACATTTATTAAATAGATTTTCTGAAGTTGCACCTTTATCAACAGTCTCTGGTTCTTTTACATCAAAGACCTGTACTAACTCCCAAAATCTTGTAACAATCATCTTGGACTCTGTATCAAAAAACCTTACTACAACACACATGGTAGATATGCAAGCAACATCGGTTGACTCATCAATCATAATTGAAAATTTACCACTATTCAATTTTACACTTAACATTTCTTTTTCGAGTACACAACATTTTTAAAAGAAGTAGGAATATTTTTTTAAGTATACTAAATAAAATAAATTAAAAATGCAGACATATATAATAAATATAGGTACTTTCAACTAAAATAAGCTGTTTTTCAATGAATTTTATATAATTTACTGAAAATGTACTTAATTTTTGAAATGAAATTGCTCTTTTAGTAACTACATTTTGCTTCTCTATTACATCAATATCAATAAACCATTTCAATGGTAAGTTAACAGTATACGGTTTATTTGCAATACTATCAAATAGAGACATACTTAAATATCTTAAATCACACTTATCTCCAATATCAAGCTAGAAATACAAATTTAAATTACTAAATTATAGTTAATTTAACACAGTTACAGGTGGCAGATTTTTTGACTCCATAGGTGTACTAAAAAAGTATATTTGATTAGATATATTAAATAAATATGTATTTTTTTTACATTTCATGTTAACAAGAGCCACATTGGGCATGTACAACTTCCTGTAAATATACCACTGAATCTACCCCTAAGCTAAGAGTACAATACTAATTAATAATTTGTTATAACTTCACACATAAGTTAAGCTTTTACACTTACTTTTGGTTTTTTATTCATGTGGGGAAATATTTCTTCTGTGGCTATATTTATGTCATCCAAATTATAAATTTTCAGGCTATAACAATGGTCATGCTTAACATCTAAGGCTTCTTGGTTTTTAGTCTACAAAAATACAAAATTATTTTGTTTTCTTAATTTGTTTTGCATTTATCATACAGTGAAATATATTACTGATGTATCCTCAGTCATTTCAGGTGCACATATTTTATCATTGAAACTAATAGGAATGGAACCTTCTTGCAGTTTTGGTATTTTCAAACAAATCTATAGTACATACATACATTTTCAAGAGGATAATTGATATAATTTAAATACCTAACGAACTTTATTTTAGTATTAAAATATCAAATATATTCTACTTACAGAATATTTTGAATGTCCTTGTCCTGAGACCCAAGTTCTAATTATATCGGTATCGTTAAAATGTGCAGCACACACACGAAATTTGCTCTTCAGAGGAATACTGAGATTTTTTTCCCATTTTTTAAATAATTGTTGATTTTTTGGAATACCAAAAGAGGATATTTTTTTGTCAGACGTACAATTAGGGACACAACACTTCATTTTTAGAATTATAAACACAATTTTCGACCTTTTTACTTTTTAGTATTAAATATTTAATTCAGTAAAATATATAAGCAATTCAAATCATATCATATTTACTATGTATTACTAATTTCGCGGGAAAATAAGTTTTACCATTTTGCCAATAGGATCGCTAGTTGCAATTTCTCCTTCGTTGTATGATGAGAGAAACTACGATCACCAAAATATAATTCTTATCGGTTAAACATTTTTCCATATTCAAACATGGATACCATTATTGCACAAGCAGGTGCTACTTTGATTATCCGAGGAACTAAACCACTAAAAATTGCGTGAATACCATTTGTTTCATATAAATCAATAACTGCTGTGACTGTCCATTTTGAAGCTTTCCCTGGAGGTTCTGAAATCACTACGTATTAAGTCTTTTATATATTCAAATATATATATTATAATTAGAGTACCC